>MNCI01005143.1:58313-120370 GCA_015680685.1 Gnetum montanum | reverse complement strand
ATCGCGTACGCGATATCGCGGCACATGCAGGTCACGTCTCATCAATTGTGAAGTGTTTGCTCGTGTCATTTTACCTTGTTTAAATATTTGAGGTCCACACAAATTTGCTTTCTTTTCTTTTCTGTTTATTTCCATTGAATCTTGCTCTATTTCTAGTTTTCTTGTGGAACTATCTCTTTCTCTGGGGAAAATTAGGAGTAGATTGCAGAGTTGTGCTCAAATTTTTTTGCAAAATTTTATTTGTTACAAGTAGGTATTATAAGGACCACCTAAACTAGGTAGTTGAACAAAATAGGAAATTTTCAACAACTCACAGTACTTGGCAAAGTTGGCTGAATCTCTTTAAAGTAAGTCATTTGTAGTTCACACACAACGCAATTGTTACATTTTACACATACGACATCCTTTATTCGAGTGTGACGTACTTGGACACACACATGACTGGCAATAAAGATTGAGATTACTTCATCATTGCAGCATTTACTTTGTTTATTTATTTATTTAATTTTTATTTACTGCTTTCCTAATTAGTCTCTCTTACCCTTAAACTCATGTTAAAACACGAAATGAGTACGACTTGATTACTAGCATTTAAGTGTGACTACTTGGTAACCCAGTAGCGTACCTAGGATCTGCACTTGGTAATCCCAGTGATAGTCATGCACGAAGTCCAAGATGTGTACGGATAATCAAGGAACGGATGCTCATCGCACTTAGGCTAGATTAGATTCACTCACTCTCTCTCTCTCCTAGCTTAGTAATTATTACTTTCCATTGCCTTCAAGAGTAGCATTAGATTAGGAACCACATCATACACCTCACTCTGGACTAAACCATACGTAAAAAATATAATACTAGTCCAAGTGGGAAGACAGTGAATTGTGACCTAAGGATAACTATCTAGGTGCCACAACTAGTCCATCTACGGAGTTTGACCGGGTCGCACATGAAAACGCTCGTATTCGTATGGTTGAGTATAGGGGTACCTTGCCACTCATCACATGTCAAGGGTATCCAAAAACACAAGTTGTTACAAAGAAGATCTAATTTTGGATGCAAAGAAATCATGAATCCCTTGATTCATCTACAGGAATATACTATTCCTTATTGCATAAGTACCTAGGCATCACACCATAGCTGAGCTTTGATATTAAATGAGGGTAACTATAGGGATCTATGCCCAAGAGAAGCTATTAGAACTTAGAGCCCATCAAATTTAGAGGTTCATCAAGTAAGTGGCTAAAGAAGAAGAAGAAGAATTGAAGAGGGAGAGTGCATAGGAATATAATTGAGACTAATCTATTCATAAGAAGAAAGTTCAAATTTGTGATTACCAAGAAGAAGATACATCACTTCATGAGGCTACTTTTTGAAAAATTTTGCTGATGCAAATGTCCATCATTGAAATATCAACAAAGATGGATAAAAATTTTCAATCCACATTGAAAATTATGGGGGATCAAGAAGAACAAGCTAGAGAGAGGGGCCAAGGAAAGAAAAATATAAAAGATAAAGAAGCAAAAAAGGACACTTACAAATAGAAAGAGAAAGGTGCAGTGGCATAGGAGGTCAAAGATTCATAATTTAAAAAAAGATGATGGTTGTAACATTTATTAGTAAAAACATCCAAAGTGTTACTAACTAGTCATGTTACATCTCCAAGAATTTGGGACTTATGCTTTGAAACATATGTTTGTAAGAAAGTAAACATTCACAAAATTACCTTACCCACAAGAAAATTACTAGAGGTTTTACAATCAATAATAATATCTAAGCAAGAATTCTCCCTAACCTCAAGAGTATTCCTAGTAATAGTAGCAAAATACATTATCATGGGAGATGTTACCACCTAGGTAGTAGTATTCTTATTACTAGCTAGATCCATATGGCTATTACGTCCAACAACCTATTTCTCTAAATGATCATACCACACATGCCTCTACTCATTACTTTTACCCTCTAAAATATCCTTGTCCAATAATACTTCACATGGAGTCATCTTCATAGGCCTCTTATCCTATCACATTTTCCTTAGTACTCTTAGACAACTTTTCCACTTGTGCCATGTCCACTAATGTAGGAGGAGTTGTCACATTAGCCTTAGCAAAATAATATCATGCACATTGCCATCACCTAGTGGGATGATGGTGCTAGTAGCTCATATCACAAGCCTAGGAAGTGCCACTTCTTTACGGTAGTTTCCATGCCTAAAAAGGAAGTCAGTAAACTTATTAGCCCACAAGGTCTAGTATAGGATCCACATGATGTAACTCCTTTTTCTACAACTCTCACATCTTCCATTCTCATACATGAGCCAACATTCATCATTGTTTGTAAGAAAAACATTCAAACTTTTATGCCCACACATGTTGTGAATGATTAGATAAAATTAGAAGCTCTATCCATGAAAAGAACTAATCTATGAAGTTCTTTAATATGTTTACATTTTCTGGAAATGCACAATGCAAAGCTCTTCTAAACTTAGGTTCAGACATGAATCTCATCTCTCAAGAAACATACAAAGCCTAGAACCTACCATTGATGCTAGAAAGAAACATTTAGTTAGAGCTTATAGATCCATCACTATTCCTTTAGCATAGGGTGATGAGGTGGTAACCACCATTAATAGGTAGTCTTACCCAACTGATGAGTTATCATTTTGTGGGCCACGATATCGCATACGTGATATCACGGACGCGATATCGTAGCCTAGACGCAATATCGCATACGCGATATTGCAGCCTGTCTCCTCATCTATAAATAAGAGGTAGACAGATCTGGTAGGTAGTTTTTAGGATTTCTTTTAAGTGTCTACATTTTAGTGAGTTCTTCTCCTAACCCCTTTCCTCCCAGTGCATGCCCGCAGTGTGGTGATTGTAATTGTATGACATCCTTATTCGAGTGTGATGTACTTGGACACGCACATGATCGACAATAAAGATCAAGATTACTTCATCATTGCAGCATTCACTTAGTCCAATTATTTAATTTTTATTGTTATTTATTGCTTTCTTAGTTAACACCTCTTTACCCTAAACTCCTAGTAATGCGGAATGAGTATGACTTAATCACAAGCATTTAAGTGTGACTACTTGGTAACCCAGTAGTGTACTTAGGCCATGTGCTTGGTAACCCCAGTGGTAGTCATGCACGAGGTCTAATATGTGTACAGATGATTAAGGAACAGATGCTCATTGCACTTAGGCTAGTTTTGATTCTCTCTCCCTTTCCTCTTAGCTTAATTAGAGATATTTTCCATTGCCTCTAGGAGTAGCACTAGGTTAGAAACCACACCATACACCTCACCCTAGACTAAACCATACGTGACAAAGCTAATACTAGTCCAGGTGGGAAGACAATGAACTATGATCTACGAGTAACTATCTAGATACCACAACTAGCCCGTTTGTGGAGTTCAACTGGATCGTGCATGAAACGTTCGTATTCGTATGGTTGAGTGTAGGGGTACCTCGCCACTCATTACCAACAAATTTATTGGTGCTCCAAGTCAACAACAACAAAAGAGAATTTCCTATCATCATGGGAAGGACATGGCTTAACAATATCTCATACGTAATGATGATGTTTATTCCACTAGAAGTCCAATTAGAATTGATCAATTTTGTTGAAAATTTGTTTACCATAAGTTCTAGTATTACTACAGAAGTCGTGGTCTTTGCCTACAAGAGAATCACAAGTAAATCACAAGTCATGATCTCTAGAAATAAAGATAAAAATAAAACTAAGGATAACACAAGTGGACCATGTGAATGCCATGAGTCATGATCTATAAAAACTTAGAAATTTTAGGATTATGAAGAATATCACAATTGTATCATGAATCTTGGTAAATTGGTCTATTGGAAGTGTTCACCATGAGGCAACCATAAGTCATGGTTTGTGATTTAGTGCAACTACAATGTAACCACAATTTGTTGTCAATGAAATATTGATTGGTGTAATATCACGAGTCATGGTACACTCATGGTATATTTTTTTATAATACCATGACCTAATGATGAACTGTGATGAATCTACAAAATACAAATTTCAAAATATTGCAAGCATAAATTTTGATGAATTTTATATGTATGGATTTTCCTTAATGAGACCATTAATTTGGAACTTTAGAATTTGATAAGAAATGATGATACTTATTGTGGCAAGGTCTAAAATTGAAAATGACTCTTCAAATTATCTCTAATTGTTGAATTGAACCAAACTTGATATGTGAGTAATTTTTTTTTGTAATAGATGCATTTTTGATAATCAATAATCTTTTTCATATATTTTAGAGATGACTATAGCGCTTTAGTAGAGATAAAGTAAGTAGAATAGTGATAATAGGAATTTGGTGATGACATGTGTGAGAATTGTTGTATGAGTAGAATAGATTGAAAGTAGGATAATAAAATTTATACTTCTTTATTGCCAATTTTTCCAAAGTATTACATCATTGTATGACCTTGATATTTATGCAAAATAATGGGGCCATGCTAGGGGATAATAAAGAAACATTCCCCACTAGAAACACTGAATAAAATATAAGGAAAAGTACAATTTGGGGCCATTAATAAGTACATTTTCCTATCAATTCTTAATATTTTTTAAAAATTCTATTTTTTTCTTCCTCCACTAGATGACACGAAAGTGTTGAACATTATTTATATAAAGTAAAAGTGAGAAAATTTTTTACATAGCATACTAAATATAACAATTCCTTCTTTAGGGTGCTATGAAAGTGTCTTAACGATTCTTCTAACTTCTTAAGTGATATATTATCATTGACATATTCAAGCTTATAAGGCAAAATAGATTTTGTTAGAAGATCAACAATCTCATTGTTAGAATCAACTTGAATAGGCTTGATATTTTCCTTCTTTATATATTGCTTTATAAAATAGTATTTTATGTTAATATGTTTGGATTTTGTATGGAGGATATGCTTGTTAGAGAGTTGTATAGTTGTTATGTTGTCACATACAAGTTTGATTGGGATGTTCACCTTTAATCCTAATTGAGTCATGATTTTTTAAACATAAGATGTGGTGGATGAATTTAGCAATGAATTCTAAGTTGCAAGTTAGTAGGCTAATAGAAATTTGTTTCTTTGATTTCCATCATATTGTGTTTCTATCATGAAAGATAATTTCTCATAAAATTTATTTGCTATCATTGTTATCACCTTTCTAATCAGCATTGGTGTAAGCATAGAATTTTCCATTTCCTTTACTATAGTTTAGTCCATATTCTATAGTCTCTTTTATATACTTCAAGATATATCGATAATAGTGTTTAGATGAGATTATATTAGTTATTGCATGTATTATGATAAAAGAGAAGTTGAGTATTCCAAATTAGGCTTAGTATAGCATAGGAATCTTAAAGATCCTATCATTCCTCTATACATGTTTGCATCAATAAGTGGTGTTTGGTCCTTACTGACTAATTTGTTGTTGTGAGGCAAAGGAGAGCTTGTTGATTTTTTTTTCAATTATGTTGTACTTCTTTGGAATGGATTTAGGTTGCTTGGTTTGATGAACTTTAATTTCAATATTATTTTGTTTAACCTATATTCCTAACAAATATTTTAATTCTCCAAGATCTTTTATTTCAAATTTATTTTTCATGTCCAACACAAATTCTTCCAATAATATTTTACTTGTGGCAAAAAACATTATGTCATTCTCTTAAGAGATATAATGATAAAATCAATTTTCTCAAGTTTGTAGCATAACATTAATTCAAACATGCAAGAGATGTACTTTTTCTTTAGGAGCTAGTTATTGATTCTATGAAACCATTCTCTAGGTGCTTATTTTAAGCTATAAAAAGTCTTTTATATATATATAGTTTACAAACTTTGTCTTCCATGCCTTCCATTACATAACCATTAGGTTTATGTAAATAAATTTCTTCATTAATGCCACCATTTAGGAATGTTGAGTTAATGTTCAATTGATGAAAATTTAGATTATGATGAGCAAAAATAGATATGATGAGTTTTATAGTTTAAAACCTGGCTACTAGTGCAAATATTTCTTCATAATTGATTTGTTTCTTTTATTTAAAGCCTTTAGCAATAAGTCTTTCTTTTAGTAATTTTCCCTTTCTCATTGAATTTGATTTTGTCTTGCCACTTGTAATTAATGATTGTCTTATCTTTTGGTTTATCAACAAGTTCCCATGTGTTGTTCTTTATGATTACCTCATATTATTTGTCTGTAGCTTATTTCCATTATTTTTTAAACTTTATGACATTTGAAGGTTCTTATGTAAGAGCTAAGTAAGCTATGTTTGTAATAGTCCTTGATCTTGTTAGTATTCTTTCAAAATTAGCGTCTAACACTTATGTTAAAGGATAATCCTTTTGAATTCTTAGTCTTTGGCTAATTTGAGTTTTTGATCTCTGATGGTTTTGTTGGAAATTAGTAATTCCAAATTTTTCTTCTAGAAATACCATGTTTGTTGAGGAGTACCATTTATGTTCTACAAGTTCATAGCATGAATACTTGCTTGTTTTGGAGTCATAACCTAGAAAAATGCAATTATGTTACTTTTTCATCTAGCTTGCTAGTAAACTATTTAGGAGTCTTCACATAGTAGTGACATCCAAATATTTACATGTAAGATACATTTGGTAATTTTTTATAAAGAATTTCATATAGAGATTTGTCTTGCTTATTGCTACTAATGATTCTTTTTATGATGTATGTTACCATGGTTATGGCCACACTCTAATATTTATTAGTGAATTTTGCATTCTTGATGAGGCATCTCATCATGTATTGAAGAGTTTTATTTTTTATTTTAGCAATGTTATTTGATTGTGGGCTGTAACCACATGTAGTTTACTAAAGGATGCTTTTCATGTTACATGTTTCTTCAAAATATATATTGATAAATTATCCTCCTTTATTTGTTTTGATTTCTTTTATTGGAAGATTCATGGTATTTTGCATCAAGTTAATGAAATTTTCAAACTTACCAAAAGATTTATGTTTCATATTTAGATTGTATGTTCATGTGTATCTTGTATAATCATTTGTAAGTAAAAAATAGTAGTTTGCTCCTTAAATTGATGAGATAGGCATATAGCTAATAATGTTCATGTGAAGAAGCTCTAGAGCTTGTTTCTTCTTTGCATTTGAGTAGTATGGGGTGAACTAGTTTGTTTTCCTTAGATGCATGTTTTACATTTATACTTTGGGATCTTCCTGATCATTAGTTCCATGGCTTTGTTAAGTCTTTCCATTTTTCTATGTTAGAGTAGGATTTGTGATCTAGTGTTTTGCACCAAAGCTTAGCTTGATTTTCTTCTTAGATAGATTTACATTGATCTTATTTATTATTCTGATGTATGAATTTTCTTGATTTCTTTCCTTTTTCTTTTTGGTTTTGATTAACAATAAGGTGTTCTTTAGATACTAAATCTTTTATTGTGGTGCTTTTGGTATTTTGGTTATTAATGAGAATAGGATTTCCCTTTAGATCAAAGTAATCATAATTCAAATAATAGATTTTGTTGTTATAGGCTTTAATTTTGATGATCTCTTCTCTAATTAGTTTTTTTATGATGTGCTTGTCATGCTTGAATTTTACATATATAACTCTTTTAGCCATTTGTCCATTTGAAAGAAGAGGGTTTGAGATGTTTGAAATACATAGAACTTGAGTAATAGTAATGATATTATTGTTTTGAAGCTTGACTATATAATTTTCTTTGCTCTCTTCCTTTAGTAAATCTACAAAAACGAATAGAAGAATTATTTGAGTTGAATCTCTTATTACCATACCACCTTTCTCTTGGATGCTCTTCTCCTTTCGTGAATTTGAAATTTTCATTGTTGTCTTAACTTTCTCACCTATATTTATTTATTTCATAACTTTGACTTCTAAAATTGAATTGATTAAATATTCCTTTGCCTCTAAATTTTCCTCTTTCTCTTCGATTGGGTACATAAGCTTAGTCTTTAAATGAGTTATTTCTTCTTACCTTCATTGATTATAGGATTCTGATTTCAATCACCAATTTATTTACAATTAACATGTTTAGATCTTTTAAGAGTATTATATTTTAATGGTGTTTTCAAATCTTGAATCTATAAAAAGAGCTTGATGATTTTTTGGACATTTTACCTTAATATGTAATTGAAATCAAATGCTTCTATTATTCTTAGGTTCACATACATTTTTGTAAAGAATCTTTCTATCTCTTTATTTGGTCTAATTTGTAAGGATTCAAACTCTTTTTTGTACATGAATTCCTTTAGTTATCTATTTTCATGATTTTATTTGTATTATAGTTGAAGAATATCCCACATTTCCTTGGTTGTATGGTGAAGAATGAGTCTTAATGATATGATATTTGAAACACTTCCAAGAATAATTACGATAGATAGATTATTCTTTTTTCCTTATTTTCATATCCTAATTTTTGTTCTATTTGTGTTTTCAAATTCATCAATGAATTCAATACTAGTTTGAACAATGTCTAAAGAATCATTATGTTAGAAAAGGCCTTACATGAGTTTGGTCTATAGATTGAAGTCTTGTGATCCATTGGATATCATGGAATATTTTGGGATGTCTTTAGCATTAATGTTGACTAGATTCTAAATCATTCTAGTTCTAATATCACTCATATGTAATGATAATGTTTTTTTCCACTAGAAGTCTAATTAGAATTAATGAATTTTGTTCAAAATTCATTTACTACAAGTCATGATATCTCGAAATAGAGATGAAAATAAAACTAAGGATACTATAAGTGGACTATGTGGACATCATGAGTTGTAGTCTACGAAAACCTATAAACTTTAGTTCTGATGAATACCATAATCATACCATGTAGTGTGGTACATTGATCTTATTGAAAGTGTCCAACACAAGGTGACTGTGAGTCGTGGTTGATGATTTAGTATAACCATGAGTCATGGTTATCACCACAAGTTGATCATAAGTTATGATTATTGAAAAATTAATTCTTGCAATACTATGAGTCATGATGAACTCATATTCTTCTTCTTCTTCTTCTTCTTCTTCTTCTTCTTCTTCTTTTTGCAAAACCATGATATAACCATGAGTTCACATCATGAAAGTGTAGAATCACCTATAAGTGTGAGATAACATAGAAAAAATAAAATGGTTTGTGTAAAGTAAAAGTGTCAAAGATGATGAAACTCAAGTTGTATAGGAGTTAAGAAACATATAGGAAGCATGGTACTCACAAGTTTACAATGAAGATTGAAGAAGTATGTCATGGGAGAAGATACACAAAATAAAGAGACAATGTTTGTTAGAATACATCCTTAAGTGAAGGTATAATCATCAAATTTTTAACTCAATCAAATTTTTAACTTAATCCATAAATAGTTACAACAATTCATAAAGAGTCACAACTCTAAATGAGATATAAGAGAACTTGAGTTTATACCTTCTAAGGCATAAATATGGATATGGAATAACTATAATAAGAATGTGCGATAGAGTCAAGAGATATAAAGAACCATGTAACTTAATAAACAAGAGAAAATGCATTGGAACAACAACTATAGTAAGTATTTGTAACCTAAAAGATTACTAAGATGATGATTCATAAAAGTATAGATGATGAAGGCTCCAAGTCACAAGTATAAAAAGAAGCAAAAGAAGAAAATCCTTTAACCCTACTAATTGCTACTTGAGGAAGATATAAAAGAAAAGAAGCTAAATTCTTGAATATGCCCAACATCAAAAGGTAGACTGATGCATCACAAACCTAATATAGGAAGTAGAGTAAGCTAAATTAAGGTGTCACAAAGACAAGTAGTTATGAAGACTAATTGAGAGAGAATAATATGATACATTATGGTAGTAGTCCATCAACTGTTGTCAAAGAAGCTAATTCAAATTAGTAGTGGATCACTAAAGAAGTCCAAAGTAGCTTAACCACATAAGACTAAAGATAATAAGTATGCTCACCAAAAAGCATCATAAGTATGCTACTAGCCCACAATGTAAAGCAAGTGCAATTCAAAAGAAGAAGCACTACCAAAAGAAAAGTAACATCATTGAAACACAACAAATTATTATAATTTTAGTACAATATAATTTGAAATAACAAGAAGTCCAAAGATGATGACTATGAACTACTAGAATTAGAAACAAGACTTGTTGTAGACTATCTATAATAACATATGACTAGTACTAAGTTACAAACTAGACCAATGTAACTTAGTTCATCATAAGAGGATTTGTAAGCAATCAAGTTAGTAAGACTTATGATGCTCATAACTACAAGTTACGAAGAGAAATTATCTTAAAGAATAGAGTTATGATCTTACAATCTTACTTTCTACTCATTAGGTCCTCATATTTTACAATTTCTTACCTAGAAAGTAGGAGGCTTAAAATAAAACTCCAATAACATGCACATAGAATAGTGACAATTCATGCCTCATAAACCAAACTCAAAAGAAAATGCAACATTGTAGAACAAAAAGTGTGAATTAAGTTCATTTGGAAAACATAACCTATCGGCTGATGATGGGATGCGATATTGCATGGGCCATGATATCACGTATGCGATATCACGTCCGTCATGATATCGGATCCCCCGTGATATCGCATCTTCCCCTGGGATATCGCGTATGCGATATCGCAGTGTGCCACCAAATCTATAAATAAGAGGTGGCTCTCCCTTGTTTCTCAGGTTAGGCCTAGACGGTAGTGAAACTCTGGTAGTTTTACCTCTCCAAAGATAGAATAATTTCCATGTGCCCGCAGTAGGAGCTCCAAAGTGAACGGATCTTTATTCGAGAAAATATTGTACTTGAACACAAGTTTGTGTACAGAAATAAAGATGAACTTCTTGGATAAACCTTGCAGTGCATGGACTAAGATAAATAGGGCTTTATTTATTGTTAATGTTTAAATGCTTTATTAGTTCATTAAATCTCTCTCAACCCTTCTCCCATAATTATGTGCATTCAGTATGACCACTTCGAGCACGTGCATTACGCTTGGTGATCCCAGTAACGAATAGTGTTTGGTAACCAAGGTTGCATTGGTTTAGGGTGTGAACGGTAAGTGGGAACAGATGTTGATGCTAAGTTAATTAAGGCTTAGTTAGTTACTTAAAGTTAGTTAATTAGTCTCTTCACCCTTTACCTCATTAGCATAGGAGATAAAACAGAAAATATATAAAAATCATATTCCTTAGACTTACTTAACCATACAACCGTGACAAATACAAGTATGTCTGGGAAGAGAATGAACGATTAACCTTAAGTGTTCCATGAGGTGTGTAGGCACTTAGTCTATGAAGTTCGACCGGATCACGCATGTAATGCTCGTATTCGTATGGTTGAGTGTAGGGGTACCTCGCCACTCATCATTGGTACCATTGCCGGGGACTAAGTTGTTTGTGTGCTAAGTAGAAAATAGGAAATTATCCACATCATTGGGAGCTTAAACAAACCCTTAGGGTTAATTAAACAAAAAATTATATAATGGTTAATCAACACATTAAATAAGAAACAATGTCTTCTTCTTCTAACAAAAGCACTTCACCACCTAGGGATCACACTAGAGACAATCGGCAGCACCAAACACATAACCAAAATCTGCCAGTTCCTCAATAGTATCAAGTGGTATATACTCATCATGATGAGTATATATCCAATTTTACTTTTATCCTCCATCAGGATGAACAACTGCGTTGGAGAGACTTGCAAGGTAACATAGTGTTACCTCCAAATCAGGCAGTCCCTAATATGCTTCTTCATGCTCTTGCATAGATAGGCATGACAGAATTACATGTAGAATAGGTTGTAGAAGATTATGACATAAGGGATTACCATCCCACAGCAGTGCAATGTCTAAGGGACTCAAGGCAGGAGAGCCACCATACATTGTTGAAGGGCAAGGGGGTCTCGCACGTCCTAAGCCAAATTGGAGATGGTGAACCAATTATAATAGGTTCTCCATCAAATGATGTTCCCCTNGTCATCACGATCGAGGCCATAGTCACCGAAGAGAAGGTAAGAAACATCATCATGGTAATGGTTCCCCTTCTTCTTCCCCTTCATCATATCATTCACCCTCTCCTTCCACATCAAGATGCAGTCACAAGGAGCACAACGGTGAGGATAAGGGTAAGCAAAATGAGAGACCTCAACAAGAGAGTCAAGAGAGAGGATGAGGGCAGTCTAGAGAGTCTAGGCATGGTAGAAGGGAAAGTAGGGAACCACGTAGGCATCATAGACGTCATGAGAGAGATGATCATGAAGAATCCCTACTTGCCACCCGAAGTATGTTAGATATTACAGAGGCTGTGAGGATACCTACAAGGCATCAAAAGGATAGTTGGATCAAGAGACTAGACATGAACAATATCCCACGGTTTGAGGGGGGATACAATGCTGATCCAAAAAATCACTTATAGGCATTCCATGATGCCTGCACCTTGCAAAATATTGAAAATGAGTGGTAGAAGTTAAATTTGTTTCCTAGGACACTCATAAAAGAAGCATAAAGTTGGTACTAGTCTTTAGAACCAGAAACCATTAGGAGGTGGAGTACAATGCTAGAATTGTTTAACGATAAATACCAAATGTACTCCAAAGTGTCCAACTTGCATAAGCAGATCCACAGATGGAAGCAAGGTAATCACAAACCCTTGGATGCTTCCATGGGCCGATATTATGCATTGCTACATCGTTTCCTGGGCCATGGTTACACACAACAGGATCAGCTATGCCACCTCGTAGATGGGCTAAGACGTGAAACCAGGAGAACCCTTGGGACATATGCCCAAGGGAGATTATCTAAACTTAGATCCCATGAAGTTCATAGATTTTGGAGCAAGTAGCTAAAGAAGAAGGGGAGCTATGGAAAAGAGAAAGCGTGGAAGAATATAACCATGATCCTTCCCTTTGAAAGAAGGGAGTGAGATTCTGCGATGAAGAGGATGAGTCACCACTCGAAGAGTTGGTGAATAGAAAAACCTTGCTGCTTCAGAAATTAACAACAGAAGTGTTGGCTAAGGTAGATCAAATGTGGGACTCCATAGAAAGTAGGTTTGAAACTATTTTAAAAGTCATAGAGGAGTCTAAGAAATGAAGTAGTGACCATGACAAGAAAAAGCAGAGAGATTCAGGCCATGCACGTGACAAGGGTAAGGGAAAAATGACTATCGCCAATGAGGTTGTGGATTCGAATACAGAAAATGATGGTGGATGTGAGATCTGCCAATATGACCATCCTAAGAGATGTTTCCCAATAATCTCACATCTACAAGAGTTTGGGGTGTATGCACTCAACCCGAGACTTAACAAACGGCAGGCACCCCGAAGGTTACCTTATCCCCAAGGTAACCTGAGGTAGTTCCACCAACCATTAACATATTATCCAAGTGGAACTCTGCCACAACCTATCGGGTAACACCAGTAGTGGCAACACCCACAGTCAGGGGGGATGCCACCGCCTAGACAACAATACCCTTATCGGCAACCAGACCCATATGGCTACTATGTGCAGCAGCCGGTTTCTCCAAGTAACTCTATGGGTCATGCAACTTCACAACATCACTACCAAGTTTAGGAGTATTTTAGGACTTCTTCTCCTCCAAGAGATACACAACATACATACCATCCTCCGAATCTATCCACTTCTATTACGCCAGTAGTTCCATTACCTCCTGCTCCAACAATGCAAGGGGAACTCCCCACTCAACCACAGCAACGTAATGCTATAAGAGTTGTAAACCCTCAACCCGTTGCTGGTTCTAAAAACCATATGAAGAGAAGACCCTTCTTCAGAATCAAAAGCCCAAACAAGCTCTCACAACCACAAGCGGTTGAGTCTATACATGCTCCTCCAACAAATAAGGCTTCATAGCTCCCTTCAAACCAACAGTAGAGCTCAATGCATACGGTTATGTTAACACATACTGTTACTGACTAGATCAAGATAGGCCACCTTCCTAGGAAACTATCTAACCTTGGAAGTCCCCTAATCTACCTCCAAATCACCGGGAACGAACCTCATAAGGCTCTTCTTAACTCAGGTTTCGGAGTCAACTTAATCTCACAAGAAATGTATAAAGCTTGGAACCTACCTCCACTCAAGAAGAGCAATATTCAACTAGAGCTAGATGACCAGTCCATCACTGTTCCTTTGGGGCAGGTTGAAGACATTGTTACCACCGTGTGTGGTTGGTCATACCCAATTGATTTCCTAGTGATCCATGTAAATAATGATAAAGGGGACTTCCCAATTATAATGGGAAGGGCATGGCTGAGCACAATAGATGCATGCTTAGGGATTCATGATCTTTCCTTGGAGATATCTAAGGAAAAGGTTTATGAAAAGATTGAGAAGAAGAAGGTTCCATGCATCACATACAGTGACTCAGAGTATGATGACATGGAGAAATGCTCAGCATCTCCTGCATGCAATTGGTGTGCCCAAGAAACTCAGATACAAAGGTGCCTATATGTAGCAACCACACAACAAGAGAACACCCAGTGGTTGATAGCTAATCAAGAGAGAAGCCCACGAACATGCATGGAATGAACTGGGGAAACAACTCACGTCCACAACGAAGGCATAGATACATTGAAGTATAAGCATCACTAACTTCCACCCCTTAACCTGAAAACATCAATCAGGAGAAGTTGGACACTTCTAAAAAATTCAAATAGGTGTTCATTATTTCAGATCTCTCCCTTTCCATTCAGTCATGGGGGAGATGGCCACCTATGCTAATCATTTGGGGTCCTTAGTTCTTTTATGTTTTTGTTTTACACATTTTTCTTTTACAAATTTCTTTAACTTTTCTTGTTTTTGTTTTACAACATTGTTCATACTTTTCCAATTCTTGTGTGTGTTATCCATCTTATAAGTTTGTCACCCAATAAGTGTTCTTAATGATGGTATGAACTATTTTTATATTGATTGCTAATGTTTGGTTTTTACCTTTAAGTCATGATGTTGATACTAAGGTATGGTTCTTTTGATATGGCAGGCAATGAGTTCACTTCATTCATACATCCATAATTCTATGGTCTCTCTCGGCTTGGAAATGTACAGTCCCTTTCTAAATAAGAACTATCAACGAATCGGTGACTAGGCATTTCTCAAATTAAGGAAGGACTCAAGGATTGAAAAGGGTATGACTTCAAGGGAACTTGATGTATTTTTGTTGGCCATTCTCTTGGGTGCTTGGATGTTTTCTTCTTGAGTTTTCTTACCGTTTCAATGTTACTTAATTATCGAGAAGCTAAGCAAATAAAAATAACAAAGTCTTTGCATGGTATGGTTCTCACTCATAAACACACAAAAAAAATAGTGAGAATTAAAAGCACATCCCTTATATGAAATAATCATTTGGGCTATAAGCACTGGTTATGGAACTAAAATAAAAATGTTCCCTCTAACTAAGGCCCTTCTCGCTTTCCATTCTCTCCTCCTTTGTTTCATCGGAATGGTGGTGGCTCTTTGGGAAGGCATTCTTGTTACTTCAAGTGGATGGATTGGCCGAATGCATTAATGCGAAGTCATGGGATGTGGTTTTTTGAGGTCGGACTTGGAATGGGATCTACTAAGTCACATTAATCATTAACTACACAAGGGGCTGTACACCACCTTGTTCTTGAGACTCCATTCCATTCTCTTCTTTACATCATTCTTCCGCCATTGTTCACCTCATTGCCGGTTGTATCATTAGTATATATTTTGGTTGACGCATTATTTTCTTTTTGGTAAATTCTTGTGGTTAAGACTTTAACTCTTGTTTCCAAATGACATTCCTAGAGCCTAAGAACTCTTTGAATGTAGGATTGTTAGGGCATTAGGGGCATAAGCTTGCTTTGGGGAGGACCCACTGGCATTCCTATTTAGTGCACTAGTTAAATTCTTTCCTTTAAAATTTTTGCAATCCACTCTATTTTGTTCATTTCCATTTTGACATCCATTTTATCGACGTTATAGTTGTCTCTTTTTCTCCATCTTTCTTATTCTTTATTCTTTCTCCATTCTATCGCTACCAGAGGTTCGCTCTTAGTCATGGGGATCTGGACCCAAATTTTTTCAATTTTCTCCTAACCCCTACACCTTCGATAGCCACTATGATATCTCCAGATCCATATTAACCATACCACAACTCAGCCAATGGACCTTTCACCGAAGCAAGGTATCAATTGCATTATGATTCATTTACCCTTACTAATAAAAGACTGTGTTGTGTGTGTAGATGGCAATCATACAACAATGGATTGGATCTGGAGGGAACACTTGGAATGGATTGGTACTGAAACAACTATGCAAGGAGCAAGATCGATGGTGCGCTTGTGGATAAACAATGAAAGTGGCAACTTTGGCATTGGTAGCAGCAAAACTTCTTTCTCTATCCCTTTCTTTCTTAGCTGCCAAATAAGGCCTAATCTTAAATGTATAAGGTGTTCACTCTTGTTGTTGTGAACACCAGTTTTGTCTTGTTCTGTAATGATGATCCGTTCACATGTCATCCCATTCACCATTAGTTCCATTTGAGTCAATAATCCCATACCATCCCAATATTTTGTAAGGAACTCGAGGATGAGTTTTTATTTAGTCATGGGGGTATGATGGGACACGATATCGCATGGGCTACGATATCGCATCTTCCCCTGCGATATTGTGTACATGATATCGTAGTGCACCGCCAAATCTATAAATAAGAGGTGACTTTCCCTTGTTTCTAAGTTTAGGCCTAGATGNAAGTGCATTCAGTACGATCGCTTCGAGCATGTGCATTATGCTTGGTGATCCCAGTAACGAATAGCGTTTGGTAACCAAGGTTGCATTGGTTCAGGATGTGAACGGTAAGTGGGAATGGATGCTGATGCTAGGTTAATTAAGGCTTAGTTAGTTAGTTAAAGTTAGTTAATTAGTCTCTTCATCCTTCACCTCATTAGCATAGGAGATAAAATAGAAAAGCTATAAAAACCATATACCTCAGACTTACTTAACCATACAACCGTGACAAATACAAGTCTGGGAAGAGAACGAACGATTAACCTTAAGTGTTCCATGAGGCGTGTAGGCACTTAGTTTGTGGAGTTTGACTAGATCACGCATGTAACACTCATATTCGTATGGTTGAGTGTAGGGGTACCTCACCACTCATTAGCTGATAAGACAAAAACATCACCCATGCTAGAATTTGGATGATGGAAACCAAACCATGAGAAGAATAGAGAAAGTGAAGTTAATTTATGCATAAAACAAAAGATAAGAATTAACTTGCAATAATGACAACCATGGTGCAAAGATAGAGAGAATTATTATACAATCATTCATATTGTACAAAACCACCATGAGAAGTGGCACACTTGTAACTAGAAAAGTTACGCATGAGAGATTTTTTAGACAACAAAATAAACAAGTCAAGAAGACTACATAAAATATGAGTTAAACAAACATGGAAGAAGTAATCACATAAGAGTGTGTAGAGAATATGGTAGTGATAAAGCTCATGGGAGGTTAAAGAATCCATTATTTGAATAAAAGATGAAAGTTCTAAAAGTAACAGAACAACAATGATTCATTTGTATATATAATGAATGAAATCACAATATAAACCTATAGAAATGTAATTACAATTTTGATATTGATCTTAGTAGGGATAATACCTTAGTCTTTGTGATCAATTCAAGAACTTAAAACTCAATCCTTTTTTACTCAAAGCTATTCAAAAATTATAGAGAAAATTTTTTTAAACTAGCTTTAAAGTGGATCAATCAAGGATATAGTTTTCAATCTCTATATATGATTTAGCACTAGTTGCAAATTTAAGTGAAGGATCAAAAGAAATGTTGTGTCAACTAGAAAATTGTTATAAATATGCAAGGATAAAAGTAAATGTTAACAAAACAAGTTTTAAAATATATGGAGTTAATAAGACACTATAATTTCAAGTTAAATAATTTTGGCCAAGAGGCCAATTACCAGCTCCAGCCAAGAGAGTACTTCTTTGTCACCATAAAATAATTTTATTGTCATAAAGATTCAAGGAAGCTTTCTTGGTCACATTTTTTTTTGTTAGACTTTACTATGGTAAATAAATAATTATTGTCATAACACTTTGAATAAGAGATGAACATTTTCATGGGAATTATTATTTGTGAGAGCCTAAATACTTTGTAACTTGGACTTTGTTCTTGGAAAATCAATTCTCAATGAATCAATTTAAGATTTTTAAGTTGAAAAATATAAAAAAAATTTCTCAGCCAAATATGAGATATATATCATAAATTTATAGCTATACTAGTCTAGCAAACAACATGAGATTGTGTTCATGTAGATATTTAGAAATAGAATGCTCTCAAAATTATAAGTGAAATGAGTTGCAAATGGATAGATGACTTCATACATAATAAAAATTAGATGCATAACTCACAACATTTAATTACTACAAATTCAAAAATTTCTATTTCAAATAATTATGAAAGTGAGAATGTTGGGTTCAAGTCTTGATCAAGAATTATGAAAGAAAATAGAAAAGCTAAAAAGTAGCTTTTGTTAGATGAATTCAAACTTAATATTCAAGTCTTGTTTGTAATACTTTTATTACAAATTAATATGTTGAAATTAAACACTTGGAAATGTTTCAATTTTCACTCTATTTAAGTAATAAAAATAACAAGATCTCAAGAGAAATCATTTAAAAATCTTAACAATAAGGATGATAGCACAAAGAAAAATTATCATGAAGAGCGATATGCATGAAAAAATAAGAAAATAGCATTTAGCTATTCTTCTAGCTATGCTCTTATTATTAGAGTAAAATAAGATATAGCATTGAAATGCTCCATGCAATGTTAAGAATTTAAATTAATCCTAAGAAATGAATAGAGAAGTACATCTTCCTAAACTAGTTAAGGGCTTATTTGGTTGCTAGATTTTTAAGGCAAAGTCTAATCTTCTAAACCAGAAAGTTTTACTTAGATAAATTTTCATATTCATATTCATGTTAAACTTATCATTACTATTACTTTTTTTATTCCATTAAATTTATTACCATTTAAAAAATAATCTCCTCAAATTTGGTAAACTCTTCATGAACTCACCATCTCCATCATAACTTCAATATTCATGGTTATGTAAACTCTTTGTGAACTGACCATTTCCATGGTTCACCTTCCCAAACAGGCCCTAAAGTACCACCAACAATGCTTAAAAGGAAAGATAACAAATAACACCATAGTTGAATAATACCAAAAAAGGCAATGAAAGCACCTCCAATTGAACAAATTGCAAAAAAGTCATGCTATACCAACCAAATACAATGTTTGTAGATCTTGAAGCCTTGGATGCCTTCTTTAGACTCGAAGAGATTCAAGCCTTGAATGCCTTCTTTGGACTCCAAGGGCTTCATGCCATGAAAAATAAAAGTCAAAAATATTTGTAAAAAGTTCTAATATCATGATAAATAAAAGTTAATAAAAAATTCTAATCCCCATGCTTGCTTTTGAAGGAGGGTTATATTTAAAAGCTAAAAATTCATAGCATTGTTAAGATAAAAGGAAAATAGAAGAATTAAAATGACCAAATTAAAACTACCTCAACAGCAAATCTGATTATAAGCTACAAAGTTATTGAAATTGTATGTAAAATTGAATTTGTTGAGATTCTGCCTCTTCGGCTTCCAAAAGTATATACACCTTTAGAAGGTATCATCATGAATTTTAGGCTCTTAGTTTTGAAATTTATATGCCTTAAAGTTGTATAATTTAAAGGTGAAAATATAGAAAGTTTCCAATTCACCCAATTTTATTGAAACAATGTCAATAAGGGTTTAAATACACCTAATTCATTTTGGAGCAATCTCATTAAGGTTTCAGTTAGTTTGTAAATCAAAATCAAAGTTACAAATTTAAGCTAGATTATAAATTTCTCTAGCATAAATCAAAATAAAAGTTCACTAAAATAAGATAAAAAGTGGAGAATCCTATGAGTTAGCTCAAAAAATTTAGATAATCAACAAGTCACTGAAGCTATACTTTCTAGCATGCTTTTCTAAAAACTTCTCAAAGTTCTTGAATCCTTGCATCAGAAGGTTAACTATAATCATAGTCTAACTATAATGATTACTAGCAAAAGTATAATTATAATGTTAAAGAAAATTATCTACTAGTGGATTCTTCTGGTTTTTTTGCTCTAAAAGATGGCCACAGTAGTTCTACATCCACATGATTGCCAAAAGCACCACTATGGATTCGTATGCATACATTACCCATTGGTGGATAGGTTAAGAGTGTATCAAGTACGCCACATGAAATTATATAAGTGACTTGACTAACATAGCACACACAAGAAGTATAAGAAACCATGAGAGACATTGTTCTCCTATAAAAGCTAAGACACATTCCTACTCTAGCTTACCTAGCCCTAAGCCTTGCTCTCAAAGAAAAGGGTGGTGATTGGAGCACTAAAGCCAAGGCTCCTCCACAAACCTACATATCCTTGTGATAAAGTACACATAGAAATTAGGGCCAATGTAGTTTTTGATGGTGGTTGTGATAGCATGGAACCTATGAGGATCTCCATGCTCCTCTAGTCCCATTACAAAGGGAAACAACCTTCGATCCACTAACAAGGTATATTTTCCTAAATTACATCTCATCTTAAACCCAAACCTTATCACTTGAGAAATGAGTATCTTATCATCATCATCATCATCATTCTAGCTTTATCCCAACATAATGGGGTTGGCTACATGAGTTCTTATTTGTTATTTACCTTATTTATTTGCAATTTTTTCATATCATGCTTATTAATTGATGAGCAGCGGGTGCCCCCTATGCCCTACCATACAAATCATAGGTGTTCACATGCAATCTAGTCAAATTTTTTGGATGGGATTAGTGTGGCATCTAGATTGTTAAGCATTGATCACAAGTTGTTGTCTTTTCATGTAGACTAGTGGTAGTTTGATCACGTATGGTTTAGTCTAGAGTGAGGCATATGATTATTGATGTTGTGTAGCCCTTAAACTAATTGGATAATAATGTAAAAATTAATTATTTAAACTAATTAATAACAAGAAGATAAATCCTAAACTATCCTAAGGGTGATGATTGTCCATCCCTAACTTGCCATACATGTCTTGAGCTCACATACCCACTGTTGGGATTACCAAGTGTTATGCTACTGGGCAAACCAAGCAATAATTCTATTGAGATTACCAAGAAAATACATGTTTATACTCAAAACTAGTTGTACTTATTCTATCGATTGATTAATGTTTGTGGAAATGTAAATGGTAACTAAGTGCATAGAAAATAATTGCATTACAAGTAAATCTATTCTAAGTCAAAGTGTTGTAATGAATAGGAATCAATCTCAATCTTATTGTCATTCATGGAATGTTTCTAGGTGCAATGCCACTCGAATAAGACATCATACAACTAACTCAAATCCACACTACGAGAACTCATTGACTATTTGCTAAGATTATGAAATAAAACTGCAAGAATCTAGCTACACTATTGACTAAATGGTGTCACAACAAGGCACTTGTATTTATAGGCATTTATTATAATTACGACATCACATTTATGACATAGTAGATGCAATATATTAGGGGATGCTACAACACAGATGCGACATTGCATCTATGACATTGTAGATTATACATTACATCTATGACATCTTAGATGTGATGTATTAGCCATTTCATGCTCTATCATACCCCCACAATTTACCAAAAACTCGTCCTTGAGTGAACAAAATAGGATTGAACTTCTTACAAAATTAGAAAGGTATGAGATTATTGATTGACTCTAACTACTAACTAACTCTAAGTGCCACATTGTACAATTTTATTCAAATGGATGTATTACAAAATAACAAAGAGACTTGACAAACATCAAAGTTTACAAAATTGCAGAGGTCTTCAAATATCTATTGAAGATGAATCTTTTTATTTCCCCTAGCGGTGGTAGTCTTTCCAACCTTGATTATTATGTTGATGCTTTTCTTTTTATGCAAAACATTTCTGAAGGATGGATTGAAATTTCTTCTCATCATCCCATGGGTCCAGCAAACATATGATATTTGAGCTTTAATCCATGTATGTGCTGCTATTTATCCATGGGCATATTCTCCTCTATTCTTATCTTGGCCTCTTTTCCTTACCTTGTAAAAGACCTTCAACCTTAGACTTTTCTTTTAGCATCACTTGCAATCACTAAAGAATTAACATCAATTTTGGTAAATTTTTTTTATAATGATTAACCTTTCTTGGATCCCTTAGTTAGCTCAAAATTCAAAAAAAAAATTTAGCATAAGGCTTAAGGTATCTAAAATCATTAAGATATTCACATTATTTTGATTATTATTACTATTAGTTACCACAATGTTTGAAAATGAGGAGTTAGAAAAATTTCAAAAATTACATCATTAAACCCCCCACGATAAATGAGCTTAACTCTGAAAGAACATAAGTTTTTGAACAATTAAAACCAATGGTTTAGCTCATGAGTTGACTAAGGAATATTGAATTTGAAGGATATTTTAATAGAAAAGTAGTAAAAATTAATTGAAATTGATGAGAATTAGTCCCAAAATCATGCATAAATTTAGAGAAGCTATCAATGATGTTCTTGAAGATGTGAGGTTTGGTTTAAAGCCATGATCAACAAAATTTATGCAAGTAGGTCCTCCCCCAAGTAGGCTTCTGCCATAATGACCTTGCATAATCACTTCTATAGATGTTCATGGGTAATTAGAAGTTAAATGTAGATCATGTCTTTGTTCGTAACAACACACAACTACCTTAGTTAGGATCCTACACTATACTATACAAAATCATTAGGCTCATAATTGCATGTAATAATGAGTTGAATAATGGGATGAGAAGGGATTGTATAGATTGGGATCTAAGGTACTTAACCATGTGCACAATAGGTTTGAAACACCACAAAATTTTGAATGTGATAACCAATCTTAATCATGTGCCTTTCACCCCATGAAACCCAAGGTAAAATTTCATTGTAAATATGAAAATTGTTACCCACAATGGAAAATTTCACATACTTGATACTTTTGGGCCTAAAAAATACCTCATAAGTGGTCAAAGCCTCATTCTCAAAGTGAAAAAAAGTAACTTGGTATCTATATATGGGCTTGTCATGGGTGGGGGTGTTGGAGGTGGGTGGGTGGTGGCGGCAGGTTTGGTGGGGCAGGGCAGGGGGTCAAAAATGCCTTTTGGAATGCCAAAAAGGTGATTTTATGGGTTTTATGGGGGCTATGTATTTTTCTACACTAGAAACATTTGTAGGAGGGTATATCTCACCTACCCCTAGTGTGAAAGGATGGGGGGCTTGGAAACTTTTCCCTAGCCTAGAAACTTTCCCCCCTCAACCTAGAAAGTTTTCCCGTAATGTAAAAGTTTTCCCTCAGCCTAGAAACTTTTCCTACTAGCTGGGAAAGTGTCCCCTAGCTTGGGGACTTTTCCCCCTAGCTTGGAAAGTTCTCCTCTCCCCCCTAGCATGGAAAATTCAATTCCCTAGCATGGAAGCCACAAGAAGAAAAATTCATCAATTCATGCACTTCAACATTGACCAACCACTTCAACAAGCATGGTGGAGAGCTCAAATTGGAAGATTCACCTCTAGCATGAAAGGTGTACCCTAGTTGCTATTTACGAAAAATGAAATGGCTATGGGGGGAAGCACTCACTATGTATAGTAGCCCTTCAAATTTGGGCACCTATCTCACCTAAAGTTGGTAGCCAATTTACAGCAAAATCACATCAAATTTGCAACAAAATTACATCAAAATTGCACTTGATTCAAAGCCAATTTGTAGCCAAATCATGGGAAATTTGCAGCCCCATTCATGGCCCAAAGATCTTATAAAAGCCAACCTCAAACATCATGGGAAGGTTCTAAGAATTTTTGGAGGGTTCAACAATTCTTGACATACAAGCACTTTGGTAGTTCAAAAATTTTAAGCAATTTGCATACACACAATTCCACACTTGGGGCATTTTCAAGCACTCAAGAGCTCTTGCAAGTTTCCATATTTGCATTCTCTTAAACCCTAACATGGAAGTAGTGTGACCTTAAGATTTGGTGGATTTTTGGTGTTAACACTGCACTTTTGGGATTCCAAACCTAGTGTGGAGCAACTTGGCATCCAAATTTTCCACCTTTCTCACCCTCTAGTAGTGACCCAATTGGCAGATCCAAGGTTGTAGCAGTGAAGGAAGGTTCAATAACATCAAGAGTGGCTTAGCATTCGGATCGTGAAGCAAATCACCTCGACTTCAATAGGCTTTTAACTCTTGCACAAAGTGAATTCCCTTTTTGCTCATCTAGGAACCATTTATACACATTTCTCTAACTTATTCTTTATTCTTTCCTCAATAAAGTTTAACTTTTGAGTTTTGTGTTCAAAAATAAATTTATTATCTATGCATTATTTAAATTTATCTATATTCCCACGCTTTGCATCTCATAAGTCCTTGATTGATCTGATGGATCAACTAAGGCACCTTAAATCCCATTTTCATTACAAAGGCTTTAAGGATTTGAGGTTGAGGAACTACTTGTGCCAAGGATCCTTGGTTTTTATATTAGTAATTGAGGTTTTTGGTCACAACAGTTTTTCTTAACGCTAGAAGGAGGGCCTTTGCCTAAATTCTATGACTAGATCTATTATTTTCATTTTCATTTTACAAGCTTTTCTTGATTTTTGCAGCCAAAACCTTTGAAGAATCAATGCTGATCTTTCTCTCCCTATGACCAAAATTGTAGCATCGAAGTTGTAGGTGGTTGGGTTTTGGCTTCTCATAGCACTTGTTGTGAATTTTACATCCCAAAGCTAACATTGATATCTCCTCCTCCTATTTTTTTCTTTTTTACTGCCAAAAATATTTTCTCTAGTTTCTAAAGTGGGTGGTTCAACTCTTCCATGAGTTGGCTTTCCCCCCACTTTTCTAGNTACACCATCAACATTGAGGTAAGAGGTGTGAGATTCCCATCATCTTACCCCCTCTTCTTTCCCCCTTCTCCTTTGCCATACCTAGTGTGGAAGTAGTTGGGACGTTAGCGTTGGTGAGGTTTCCAACCAATTTAATGACCAGATTTTCTTTTATTGCAAGTTCAAAGCCATTTTCTAGTTTTTTGAATCCAAAACTCCCAAGGAATCCAATGTTGCCTTTACCCCCTCCCTAGTAGTAGAAACCTTAGTGTAGAAGCTACAAGTGTTTTGGGTGCTAAAATTTCATAGCATCTACTATGAATTTCTAGAGCAAAGCCAACATGGAATCCTTAATAACCATTTAATTTTTTCCACCACATTCTTTGCCATCAAACTAACGTTGGTTTTTATACCAACCAAGCCTACTTTTCCTTCCTTTTTGGTATAAGTTGGTAGCCTGCCAAAACCATCTTTGAAAATTGTCAAGTTTCCATTTTGGTCTTCAAACTTTCCCCCATCTCTCCAAGGTTGAAATAAGAAGGTGTAAGATTTTCATTATATCACCCCCTCCCAACCCCCCCCGCCCCCCCCCCCCCCCCCCCCCCCCCCTTGCCATACNGCCATACCCAGCGTAGAGGTAGTTAGGAAGCCAACTTGGGTGAGGTTTGAAACCAACGTTGCCAATATTCCATTTTTCGTAAAGAGGTAAACCCCCTCATCCCCCCACCTGCTAATTATACTAAGTACATCATTTTTTTAGTTTTTTAATTCCATTCACTAAAATTTACTCTTATCTTAACATTTATAGCCTATTCTTAAGCAATCCTTAGCACTATAGCCATGCCTTTTTGAAAGTCCACCAAATTGCCTTTCACCTTCACTGGTAAAGATCATAACCAACAAGTCATGAGGGTGTATGATCCCAAAGACCCTGTTGTCATTGAGTGTAGGTAATCTTTGAGAGTTAGAGGGGAGAGTCCTAATTTTGCAATCATTAATGAAGATCGTTACAACTTCATTTGTACTAAAATGCAAGTAGGCATGCTAATTCCACAAATTGAAGCCAAGGCCAAAAGGGAGTTTGAGCTCATACATAGGGGTGGGAAAGAGTACATTCCTTCACCGTATGAATAAATTCCTCTTAATGATGTCTATTCTAGCATCCTAGCCCAATTGATTATCATAGAGGAGGAAGATGACAAGCCTATCTTTGGGGAACAATAGGAAGAAGAGGATGAATTTAAGCTAGAATTTGAGCCTAAAAACATCCTTGGAGGATTGTTCCAACAAACTTCCCCCAACATCATAGAACCTTCCCCTAATGCTTTTCTTTTCTCCATGGGCATGATGCCACCATCTTCTAGTCCTCCATACCCTACTATGGTAGATCCCATATCGGTTATAGCCATACATCATACTCAGTCAATGCCACAAATAGCAAATTATAACACATCAATGGCATTTACAACATAGTCTCAATATGTAAAACAATCAATGATAGCTTTTACCATCGCAAATTTATTAACTACTCACATGGGATCCACCATGAGACCCCTAGCAACACAAGGATCACATACCACATTTGTCCCATTTGTGCCTCAAGTACTAGGACAAACATCTTTTTCTTTGTTTGGCCCACAAGCAACAACCTTTTTCATGCAACGCATAATGAGGCCACAAGCCTCACAAAAAATAACACAATCTTATGTATCAACCTTACAAACTATGGGGCCACTTCTAGGCTTGCATCAAGCCTTCCAAATGATCCAAGACCTAATGGAGGAGTTGAAGAGACATAAATCCTCTACCACACAAATCGTCAAGATTATAAACTTCTACCAAGACAATCCCGTAAGTCTTGTGGTCCCACCCTTAACACTTCCTCTTGGTGTCCCCATTCCCTAATTTAGCAAATATAATGGAGGAAGTGACCCTAATGCTGACTTTATTATCTTTCAATTTGAATCTTGACTCTTGCAGCCATGGCCTCATACCATCATGAGGATTTTCCCTATATCTTTGATTGGGAAAGCACTCAATTGGTATCACACATTCCCCAAAGGATCTATATCCTCTTTAGAGAACAATGCTTAACTAACTCATGAAGGTCAAGTAGGGGCCCTTAGAACCTATACAAAAATTTATTTAGCAGTGGAAGAAACTACTAAATGAAATACTAGAGCCCATAGCTAAAGCCCATTTGTTAGCCATATTTAAGAGAGTAGTTAATGACTTCATCAAGTCTAAACTCTACTACCTTGATTCATGGTCTTTTAGCCAAGAATTCTTGCAAACTAAAAATATAGAGGATGTCGTGGAGGCTAGCCATGATCTAGCCTATATATCATATAAAGCCCAACATACTCAAAGAGAAAAAGAAAAGAGCAAACAAAATAACACTATTGTATCAACTATAACCAAGAAAACCAAGACCATGAACCAGGGGCTAAAGGTTAACCTACCCAAGGCCATCACCAATGACCGTAATAATCAACCATCAACTTTTGAGACCACTACATTGATAACAAATAGACCTAACTTTGAAAGGACGAATAGGTGTAAATACACTACATTGCCATTAAAAAAATTTGAGTTGCTAGACCAACTATTAAGAAGCTGGTGCAAGCAATATAACCAAGTGATTGATGTTGCTCTAAAGAAACATGAGTGGCTATGCAAGATAGCAAAAGATCCCACTTGGGCAATGAAGGATGATCCCTAGTTGTCTAAATACTTTAAGTTAGACCACTTTTTCCATTATCATCATTACTTGTCATGATATATACTTTTGCCTTATGTTGAAGGATGACTTGCAAAAGATGATAGATAAGGGGCAACTAGTCTTAGATGCTTCTAATCTAGTTCAACCAAAAAACCAATTGATGCAAGTCTACAAAGACCTGTTGAATGCTAATGATAGCCCATATGTTATTTTGGCATTCAACATTAATAACAATCAAAGACCTATAAGATAACTATTCATGAATCAAGTACAAAGAGCTTCATTAGCTTCCCATAGCTCCAAATCTCCCTTCATTATGAGAGTACCATCATAAATGCCTCTAAGGGAACCTTTTGTCATCAAGTTCTCTCAATCCAACACAACCAAAATAGTCATAGCCCAAACAACTACATAATGACCCCCTATGGTGGCCAATGCTATTGTCTCTTCCTTATAGCCAACAGCTAATAATTGAAAACTATAGCCAACCAAAGGAGGAAGCATAAGGAAAAGCTTGACAACAAAGGAGACAAGCATATGAAGGTATGAAGGAAGTAGACCCACTGAAGCCCACTCCCATTTCAGTTATACCTTTAACCTCCTTTGCCACATCCCCTTTAACCAACAAGCCACAGGAGGACATCAAAGCCCACAACCAAAAAAGCCAAAAAGAGCCACAATAGCCACAACCTAAAGCCAAAGTCTACATTTTGTAATGCATGGAGAAAGTAAAGCACAATTGGGGTGACAAGTCCAAGGCCAATGAAAAAAATTTCCTTAGTGCAATGGACCAAGTCAAGTAAGCACTCAAGCACAAAAACAAGACCCTAAGCTTATATGACCTAATCATGACTTCTGTGACACATTGTGAGACGCTAGTCAAAATGTTGACCTCCATACCCATTAGTAAGGATATTCCTACTAAGGAGGAAGCCATCTGTGTAGTGATGATTCCTTCATCACCAGGTGAGAAGAAATCAACATCCTTAACATTTCATGATAGCGAATTCCCTAGAGTGGTAAAGTGACTATGGTCACTTTATTCATAACCATACACATAGGATAATTTAAAATACATTAGGTGCACGTTGATGATGGAGCTATAACCAATGTCATATCATGCACCATCGTTGAATGCTTGGGCTTAATTAAGCAAGTACAACCTACAATCACCATAGCTCTTAAGTCCTTCAATGGATCAAGAGTTACCATCAAAAGGTCTATCTTCTTGGATTTTCTAGCTAGAGAATAATTCCCTATGACCATAAACTTCTTGGTGGTGGAAGAAACACAAGGATTCAACCTAATCCTAGGAAGACCTTGGTTGGCTCAGTTATAAGTTGTGTCCTCATCCATCCATCAAGAAATTAACCTTTCTTATGAGGGAGGTGAAATCATTATTCATTGTGATAACATGGCTTCTCTAGTTGTCAACAACGTAGACATAGACTAGTGGTCCAAAGTGGAGCTTCAAGAAAAAGCTCCTAGCCATGAAGAGCAAAAACCCAAGACAGCCAATGATGACAATGAAAGGTAATGGGATACATTATGGGATGAACTCCCTTTTAACATTGTAAGCAAAGGGAATGGAAAATACAAGCTTGTGTAGAGTAGGAGTTATTCACTCCCTAATCTTGCAAAGATTATGAAAAATCTGCATAAGTGTGATTCACCTTAACCTTCCCATGCCTCTATGACCAGATGCAATGATAGTCAAATAGCCTTATTTTACTTTTGCAATTTATTATATCTTTGTTACTTTATGTACATAGCCTAATGCATGTAGCCTAAGTTCATTTGCATTTTTATCTACAACCTTTATTTCTAATTATGTTTTAAATATTCAAAAAAATTGCCTCTTTCAAACATAGTCTACTATGACCTTAAACTAACATTCTTGTCCGCTAAGATGTTAAATTGTTACCACGTCCACTAAGATGTTAAATTGGCACTATAGTCCACTAAGACTCTAAACTGGCAATATGGTCCACCGTGGTCTTAAATTGGAAAAATTATATAACTTGTGCCTATAATGGCCTAAAACTAGTGAACATCCCTTTTATTACTATATCTCTCTTTGCTTAACCTATTATCGCATCAATTAGCCATTTGATTTTATAACCAGAAAAACATAAACATAGCCATTTTTCAGGTTTACAGTATATACAATATTTACTACTACTATAAATGCATATAGCCAAAATAAAAAAAATATTTAAATTTAAAATTAAAATGTCCATAACATACATAGCCATAGTCATAATGTGTAGCAAGAATGTCAAAAAATAATAATCATCCATAACATAGTTTTGGCTATTCATAACCATCAACATAAGAACAAAAACAACCTAAACTGAAGGATGCTATTGAGTGGCATTTGGAGGAGGAAATGGTGGGTCATTCCCACCCTCACTGCTAGGGCCACCAATGTCTCTCGAGGCCTGAAATGCAACAACATATAGCCAATTAGTAACCAATAGCCAAAATCATAACTTAAAAGAAAGACTAAAACATAAAATATATTAAAGCTGGGGAGATTCTGGCTCCATTACTTCTGAGGGTAGATGGGAAAGGCCTTCCTCTAAATTATTGAGGATTTGGTCCTTTGTCATGTTGACCCAGTCAACATCCCTAAGATCAACACCAGAAAGAATGTTGGACCTATCTATAAGAGTCTAAGTAAGAGGCTCATGAGTTGAAGTAGTTGTAGAGGCCTCACCTACAACCATGGTGATTTGAAGAGTAGGGGATTGGTCCACCTTGAGAGTAATTTTGAAAAGTTGATAAGCACTCTCTACCTAGATTCCCTAAATGAATAGCTCTCTCTTGTGCCATTCAATTGACTCTTCCTTAAGCCACTTTAGGTAGGCCCTGCAATTAGCCTTATACTAATGCTTGTGGACCTTTTATATCTTGCCCCACTCCAAGACCCAAGTGTAATGATCCTTCCAGTCCTCAACCTTTTGGGAGATGAGGTCCATTTGCATACATTGTTCTGCCATCTCCCATAGGACTGCTACTTTATCCTAAACAACATGCTAGTAGCAGGTCCATGTGATCTTCTTAGTTTGTAACTCCCTCCAGTTAGCCACTTGGGCTTCCACAAAGGCTTTATGGTCTTAGAGATCCCTAATTGTATCCTCCTATCTTTGACTCTTTTCCATCAAGGCCACATCTTCCTCCCATAGGGATTCATTGGACCTCTCTTGCTTCCATGAAGCTTTTGGGAACGACATTGCTAAATTAGTGGTAGTATTGTACAACTTCACAAGTACACTAGATACATCAGAGGGAAGTCTAGGCAAGGAGTCTACCTCCATGTCTCTGTTGGGGTCCCACTCCATAGACAATACTACACAAACATAAAAGACAACCATAGAACACAACCTTAAATAGCCTTAATGTAAACAAATCCTACCACCAAAGCACATATAACAAAATATTTACCTATCTTAGGTGAGACCTAATGTAATCAATTGATGATGTCCTTAGCTATCCCACATAGGAAGTCCACTTTATCTTGAGTCTTTACCCATGGTTTTGCATGAAACTTAGGGACAGGAGCTTATGTCGGTGGCTTAGGAACCATTGTAAGCATAACAATCATTGAAAGGTTAGGATGATAGCAAAGGATAACCAATGAAATATAGTGAAAATGTTAAGGCATAGGTATACCTAGCTCCTCCTCCTCTTCCTCCTCTAGGATGATGATGGGAGAGATACTTGGTACCACCTCACCAAACAAGGCATCTAGATCATCTACACTAGTAATGGCAAGTCCTTCAACCATAGGTTGCTTTAGGAGTGCCTCTTCTACATGCCCTTGTTTTGCCTTCATAGTAGCTTGGATTTCTATAATATAATACTTATCTACAAGCATAGCACATAAAAAACTAGTTAACACATAAAATCATAAATTAGCCACAAAATTTAAAACATGAAATAACCAAATTTAAGCAAAGCATACCTACAACTACATGCTGTAATGGCTTAATATTAAAATTAATCTTCTTTGGGGTAGGCTAATTTGATGTTGGGGGTGCCTCCTCCATAGGCCTCTTGAGTTTCTCTCTGGTTGCCCCTTTGGCCTCCATGCACCATCATCTAGCATCCTAGACACTAGCAAGAAATGAGAGGGATTCATTATCATTAGTACTATTGGGAGACTTGTACTTCCTAACATCGAGATTCTTAGTGGTGATGGATAACGTTTCATCCATCCCCTGTGTGGATTCTAGGCATGCACTGTAGGATAAATGTGCTTTATCAAGGGCCTAGAAAGTTGGCTTGGGTCTTGGGAAACCCATCGTCCATTCCTTTACACCACTAGAAACTCCAAAAACCTCTTTAGATAACCTATGAAAAATGTAAAGTGCATATGGATTATCGTAGATATGTCAACATGGAGTCTAAGGATCTCCTCTTGAAGTCCAATAGCCAAAGCAGTAGCCCAATAAAATTTGTTGCCCTCCATCAAGACCTTCTTAAAGGTTTATCCTTGTGCTAGGCTGATTGCCTTCTTTTGTGATAATTGTTTGAGGAATGCATGAGCCTTAAACAAAGGATATGATTCCTTTGCATTAGGGTTCATGAAGCTATCCATTGAAATTCCAGAGTGGCCCATGCTAGCACCAACCACTTTAGAACTTCCTTGCAATGGCCCAATTTCCTCACTGTCCTAGTAGGAACATTTTCCCCATTAGCAGGGACACCAAACAAGCCATGAAAGAGGCTAGCACCTACGTCCATGTTCATCTTTACACCTTAGATGATGGTGCCAAAACAACCAACCTTCTCATCGAAGGAGTTGATAACATGCAACATCTCCATAGTGAGAATGGAAGGGATAGCTGCCATGAATACATCAAGCAAACTTGCATGTTGGATGTTTTCTTGAATGTATCTAGGAACCTACCCCTTTAGCCACTCCTATGTTGATGTCACATCACCAAACTTCAAGATGAGGTATCCTCATGACATGAATGTGAAAGTGGTATAGTGACATTAGTTAAGGTGGAAGGTCTTATGAAGTAATAGCCAAAGGTTAGCATCCATACGAGAAATTTCAACAACCAAGAAAAGCAAAAAAATACTTAAAGCCATAAAAAACTAGAAGCTACATGTTTACTTTTACTTTTCTTCTAAGGTGTGGAGGTTCTAGTTAGAAGGGTCTAATCAATGTTATTGGCATCTACCCACCAACTGTGCATCATTCCATCATCCTTGCACTTTTTGTATACAATGATAAACCTGGTGGCATATTCATTAAAGTTCCCTCTTAACTATTGATACATAGTAGCTCTAATTTGGGGACTCTTAGTGAATTCATCCAAAGCAGTTTGAGCCACTACTAGGATTTGATCATTGATGATCAAGCCTTGATCATTGACCTTGTACTTGCAAGAAGTTAAATTAATGAAGTTAAGTAAGATAACCATGCCAAAACCATAAAATCATTACAATAACCATGTTTACCCCTGTAGACAGTACACGGTGCCAGGAAGGTTCTAGAATAATGTATGGGCTCTATGCACCACCATCAGAGTATTGTCAATATTGTGTTGTCTATACTTTAGCATCATCTATATCTCTGAAAGGTAACATGCGCTTGTTGCATCTGTTGGTACCCCTGCAGTCTTAGGAAGCAACTTTTCAGTAATGTACTTGGTAATCAAGCCATATGCCCAAGGCAATAGGGTCTTCACAATGACCTTGACTACATCTGTGGACAAGTGTAACAATAGCATCACATTGAAGTTCCTAAGGAGATAGGCAAGGAAGTTCCTTGCCCTAGGCTAAAACCACAATGATAACTTCCCAAGAGGCATGTCATGTGGTGGAGTATTGGTTTTGGGATGACCAATGTAGCACAGAATACTAACTAACTCCACTATGATGAGGATAGACCTCAATAAGACCCTACAAAAAACAAAATAAAAACATTATGACCAATTAGAATTTCTTAATAGGTTAGAAAAACATCCTAATTGGAGGTGAAATTAGCCTCTATAAGAAGCTCTAAGGTGTTTATCTAAATTGGCTTAAGGAATCCCACAAAAAGGAATTATTACAACCTTTCAAAGCAAAAAAAATATGACCTATTAGAGTTACTTAGAAAACTTAGATAAAACATCTAGTTGGAGGCAAAATTAGCCTTTGTAAATAGCTCTAAGGTGTTTATCTAAATTAGTCTAAGTAAATTCACAAGAAAACATTATTACGACCTTGCATCATGACCAATTGAAATTTCTTAACAAATTTAGGAAAACTTCCTAAGTCAAAGGTGAAATTAGCCTCTATAAAAAGCTCTTAGATGTTTATCTAAATTCGCTTAAGAAATTCCATAAAAGCATTGTTACCATAGCCTTTATAGCCAAATCATTATACCCAAAACTATGTCTTAGTCTAAATTATGCATAAATTTAGAAAAGGCATCTAAATTATGCATAAATTTGGAGAAAAGAAACCATAAATTTAGAAAAAAAAAACATCTAAATTATGCAAAGCATGCATAAATTTGAAAAAAACATCTAAACTATGTACAAATTTAGAAAAAGCATGATAAACTTAGAAAAAGCCATGTAGCCATAGTAAATCTTATTTAAAATAGAAAAATCTTTTACTCTTCTTGAAAAAACTAAATTAGGCATTGATTTTACATGTTCAAAAAATAAAAATGTAAGTTATACATATCAACCACTTCTATTTTGGGTAATGTAGTACAATCATGAGTTTTTCCTTAATTAATATAGCCATAGCAAAAAAATTCATTAAAAAATTGTTTTAAGTCCAATCGGAGTAATTCCACCTTTGTTGGAAAGCTGAAGCCAAAGCCTATGTAGACATGACTAGAAAATAGTAAAAACCTTTTCTATTTTCTTATAAAAATTTCACAAATCTACATGAAATTACAAAATCCACACAAACTACCTAACTGCACAATGTTAGGAAAATAGCCATAACTTCCTTGTTTCAAATTTAAATTAAATGAGACAACCATCATAAAGCTTAAACAAAAGGATACAAACTCATGACCTTTAATTTTACAAATATGTAGCCGTTCTAGCAAGAAAAAATATACAACTTGGCTTGCTTTCTTATATCAAAACTTCAAAAAACCTCAAAACCTAAATTTCATATAGCTATTAAAATGGTCGAAATATCCAAAACCATTAAAACCCATTTAAATGCACATCAAAATAATGGGGTAGGATTTTGTTAAAATTTAATTTTAATAAATCCTAAGGCCTAGATTTGAAAAAAATGACCACACCCCAAGCTTTTGAAAGAAAAGCATAAAACAACAAGCCCTATTTTCAAAATCAAATTTGCAAAAGCTAAAGAAATGAAACAACTATAGATCTACATGGGAGTAGAAAAAATAGGAGTTGTGATTTCATCAAAATTTCATTATAATCCCTCTACTAAGATAGATATGAAAAAAATGACCTAAACATCTAGAAAGAAAAATTTAGAGAACTAACAAAAAACAAAGAAAAAAATAGGTAGAATTGCCTACTTTGGAGTAGTGATAGATGGGGCTTAAATAGAGATTGGTGTAGGAACCTTTAACAACTCCCTAGGAGGGGGGCGGTGGGGGTGGGGAGGGGGGGCAAGGGGTTGGGGAAGGGGGGTGGGGGGAGGGGGGGTTAACACTTACTATGACCTCCCAACACTCATCTAGCATAATTTTGAACCCAAAGTGGATCCCACATGACCTAGAACCCCTTTGGACATATCTAGAAGCCTCAAAACCTTACCAAACCTAGTCAAAACTAGTCAAAATCTAGGATTTGATGTGTTTCATGCTAAGGGAGGCTTCTTCCACATTGAACCTTTCACCCTTAGCATGGATATAATGGGGGAAGCCAAAAATGATCTAAATTAATGACCTAATGACCATTTCTTGATGCCTAGTGATCCCTAGACCATGTTGGAACCTTCTAGAGCTTCCAAAAGTCCCAAAATGGGTTAAATATGATACAAAACTACCATCCCCCTTTCATCCACACTAGGGCCACCATTCCCAATGTGGAAGAAAAATGGAAGATTTCATGAGGCACTTAGAAGTCTCCAAATTATCAAATCTTAACATCCAACATTGATCGTCAACATCGACAACCCTGGGGGTTGACATGCATGATCAATCGGCTATCGATTTGGCCTAGATTCGACATTTTTCACTAAGGGGGACCTCTTCCATGCTAAGCCTTCTACCCTCAACATGGAAAAAATGGGAAAAGCCTAAAAATTCCCTCACAGACCCAAAAAAGGGGACCAAGTCTAAAAAACACTTTAAAATACTCAAAATTGCCAAAACTTGACACCAAACCCTAGTCCTCAACCCTAGTAGCCCCAAAGGCTGACATGCATAATTGATTGAGCTCAAAATTGGCCTAGATATGAAATGCATGGTTCTTCCACATTAGAGATCCCTTTTTCCATATTGAGGGTAGCATACCCAACATGGAAAATTAAGGGGAGACTTGTTTGAGGCTCCTAACCACCTTAGAATCACATCAAACGACCTTTCATGCACTATAGAACCCTGGCAGTAGCTCTTGGATCCCTTAGACTTTACAAAACTAATCCCAAATGGCTGAAAATCTATTTCCCCTTATTTTCCACATTGAGGTCTCTATCCCTAGCATGGACGAAATGGGGGAAGCCAAAAAAAAAACACCTAGGGATGTTCAAAACTGCTAAATTTTGACATGGATCCATAGCCCTTGACCCTAGAAAATCCAAGATGTAACATGCATGGTCAATTATAATCTGAATTGGCCTAGATCAAGGATTCTTGCTTCTTCTATGTTGGAGTAACCTCCACAATGTGAAAACAAGGGGGGGAAAGCTACTTCTCCACTTTTGGAGGCAAGATGGCACTCTCAAGACCCAAAGATCTACATCATAGAAGCCCAAGACCATCAATAACCTAATCCATATGGTTACCATGTTCAACAACCCATGTCTCCATGTGACTCTTCCACTCATGTCTTTAATATTCAACCTTACTACCATCCTTCTGATTTCTATTGAACTCCTTCTCCAAATGAAAGAAGGGATGCCACCTCCTATCCTTATCCTCTTCTTGTCCCTGCATAGACTCCTCCTCCAGTTGCACAACTACCACCTACTCCACCAATGCAGGGTGAACTATCCACTCAACCACAACAATGCAATGCTATGATGGTTGTTAATTTGCAACCCAATCATCTATTGGAGGGGTCAAATGCTTAATCAAAGAAAAGACCTTTCTTTCAACCTTGTAGTCCACCTAAGCCTTCACCTACACCTGCGGTTGACAACCCTGCTCTTGCCTCTTACTCCATATCAAATTCCTTCAAGTATCCTTCAAACCAAACTCTACGAAGGATCCATACTATAATGCTCACTCACACTATGTCTAATTGGATTCATACAAGAAACCTTCCCAAGAAATTAGCTAATCCTGGAAGTCCTTTGATTCATTTGTAGATTACTAGGAATGAACTGTGCAAGGCTCTTCTCGATTCAGGTTCTAGTGTTAATTTGATTTCTCATGAGATGTACACTACTTGGGACCTGCCTCCTCTTAAGAAGAACAACATAAAATTAGAATTGGTAGACCAATCCATCACTATACCATTGGGGCTAGTGGAAGACATTGTGACCACTATCTATGGATGGTCTTATCCTACCGACTTCCTAGTAATTAAAGTGGAGAACTATAAAGGGGACTTCCCAATCATTATGGGAAGGGCATGGCTAAGCACTATTGATGCAAGAATGGGCATTGAAGATCTTTCCCTAGAGATATCTAAAGAAAATTAATTTGGAAAGATCAATAAGAAAATAGTTCCATGCATTATGTACAACAATAGCGAATGCAATTGTGTGCAGAAGCTTTGGGCCATAAAATAAGCATCTATCTCTACATGCAAGTAGTGTGTGCTAGAACTAGAAATTCAGAGGTGTTTGTACATAGTAGCCACAAAATAGGAGGGCACCCAGTGGTTGACCATTGATTTAGAAAGTAGCACACTATGCATGGAACAAACTAAGAGCCTAACATGTGAATATGTCACAAGCATGGATGAACTTGAGCAAGTTCATCGCCAACTCTTTGATGATACAAATGATGATACCTATTGGGAAGAGTTGGAAATTTCTGAGAACTTCAAGCAACAATCCCTCAAACTAAGAACGTTAGCAGCTAGAATGAAATATGTATTTTTGAAGAATAAGAAGCCAGTTATAATCGATGCACAACTTGCTCCAAAATAGAAATAAATGTTATTGAAAGTAGTTGAAAGATGATCAACAAATTTTTCTTGGTCATATCCTAAACTTAGAGGGATTGATCCTAGGATATGCTAGCATCGCATCTACATAAACCCAGCTATGAAGCCAAAATGATAGCCACAAAGCTGGTTGAACCCCAAGTTGAAGCAAATTGTCAAGGAGGAAATTGATCAACTCCTCAAGGTGGGATTCATCTATCACATTATGAATATTGAGTGGGTTAACCCACTTGTAATTGTGCTAAAGAAATATGGCAAGTGGTAGGTCTACATTGATTTTAGGCTGCTAAATATGGCAACATTCAAGGATCACTTTCCATTGCCATTTGTTGACTAGGTGCTTAACACAATATCTGGGCATTACTACTACAATTTCTTAGATGGTTATAGTGGTTATAACCAAATTCCAATTCTAACAAAAAACCAAGAAAAGAAAACATTCATGAGTCCCTTGGGGACTTTTTCATATCGCAAGATGACGTTTGATCTATGCAATGCTCATACCACATTTCAACACCTAGTCCTAAGCATTGTTCAATAGCAGATCGGTAGTGGTGTAGAAGTCTTCATGGGTGACTTCTCCACCTATGAAGCTACATTTGAGTAATCCCTAGACCACCTTAAGCAAGTGCTAAAATGATGTGTCAAAAATAATTTGTGACTTAATTGGCCGAAAAGTCACCTCATGGTCTAGGAAGGCATTGTACTAGGTCATAAAATATTGCAAGCAAGAATCAAGGTAGACCCTGAAAAAATAAAGATCATCCAAGGAATAACCTGCTAGCCAAAAATAGTTAAATATGTTTGATCATTCCTTAGACATATTGGCTACTACCAATGATTCATAAATAATTTCTCCAAGATTGTTAAACTGTTGGTCAAGCTAACAAAGAAAGATGCTTCCTTCATCTGGACCACAAAATGTGAGAAAGCATTCCAGCAACTAAAAGAGAAGCTTGTAGAAACCCAAATTCTACAAGCACCTAACTAGTCCAAGCCATTTCACATCATGATGGATGCATCAAATTATGCTTTGGGAGCAATACTGATCTAGTTAGATGACAAGAAACGTCCATATTACATTCACTGTGCTAGTCGAAGCATTGTGGGTGCATAATTGAACTACACCACCACAAAGAAAGAATTGATGGTAGTGGTGTTTGCTCTAGAGAAGTTTAGGCATTATGTGCTTGGATACAAGGTGTTTGTACACATAAACCATAGTGCCATTCGTTTCCTAATGAACAAGCCAATGGTGAGCCCCTGTGTCATACGGTGGTTGGTGATCTTATAAGAATTCAATCTTACAATGGTAGATCAAAAGGGCACTAAGAATGTGGTCGCTAATCACTTGTCTCAATTGCGTTGGGATGACAAAGAGGATGAAAGCCCATTATCTGATATGTTTCCTGATGAACTCCTCTTTGCTAGGGCTCTAATTGAACAAATGCCTAATGAGCCAAAATGGTATGATAAAATTCTCACCTATCTTCTCACTTAGGAGATGCCACAAGGGTTGAACCACCGGAAGAAACAACAGTTTCTTCACCAAGTAAAGCACTTCATGGAAATCAACGAACACCTCTACAAGGTGTGCATCGATGACTTGGTTCACTAGGTGCCCCTAATGCTAATCAACTACATGTTCTCCAAGATGCTCATGAAGGTCCTTGTGGAGGACACTATGTTGGGAGATGCATGGCCATTAAAATCCTGATGGCAAGGTACCATTGGCCAACACTATTCAAGGATGCTCATTATTTTATCTGCTCTTATGAACGATGTCATCAAGATGGTGCAATGATTGCTCAAATGGAGGAACCTCAACAATGGATTCAACCATTAGAACCATTTGACATTTGGGACATTGATTTCATGGGTCCCATCACGTCCATGTCAAATGAAAAGGTGTACATCATAGTCACTGTTGACTATTGTACGAAATGGGTAGAAGTAGCAGCCATCATCAACTGTACATCCTCCACTACTGCTTAGTTTGTACAACAAAATGTTGTAAACAGTTTTGGTGTGCCATGTGCATTAATTTCTAATAATGGAACTCATTTTACAGGCACTACTTTTCAAAAGCTCATGCAATGCTTAGGGGTTGAACACAAACTCACAACACCTTACCATCCCCAAGATAACGATCAAGCTAATGTTACTAATAGGAAAATCACATGAATACTAACAAGAACTATTAGCAAGTATAGGAAACACTGAAGCACAAAACTGAATGATGCCCTTTGGGCCTACCACTCAACTTGGAAACTTCTTATAGGGTACTCTCCCTATGAGCTTGTGTACGGCAAACTACTGACACTTCCTATTCAATCTGTACTCTATACACTTTCCACAGCTTGTGGCATTGACCTTGACTTAAGTCTAGCCTAAAAAGAATGACTGATGAATCTCAACTTACTAGATAAAAATTGATTAGTAGCCTTATCATCTAACAAGTCGCATAAGGCCTATAACAAAATGCATCATGACCTGAAAATTAGAAAAGTCAAATTTCAACAAGGAGACAAGGTTCTTTACTAAAACCCACACATGTACCTCAATTAACTAAGTTCCAAATGTTGTGGAAAGGACCTTACATCATTTATGAAACTTTTCCTTCTGGGGCCATGATGATCTATAAACTTGAGAGCCCAAACAAGAAACAACTGGTCAACATACAACAAATTAAACCTTTTTATGAGCATATGCGAACTAATACAATAAGCACCTCATCCAATGGACAACCATGCTCAATATTTTGAATCTCCTCCTCCTTTCAACTTAGTTGTGGGGGAGATGGCCACTCATGTTAATCATTTAAGCAACTCCTTAGTTTTTCAACTTTTTTGTTTTACACATTTTTAGTTTTATAGATTTTTGTTTTACACATTCTTTATTTTACATCTTTTGTTTTTATGTTGTTAATCTTTCTCCTTTTTTGTTTCACACCAGCATTAGCACATTTGACATTTCTTGAACATTTTATGCTTTTTCTATATTTTCTTTTATTTGGTGTGATTTTCCAACTTTTTGTTAATAAGTGCTAGGTACATTGGTAGTGTGTTACTTGATGGTGATATGTATTATTTTTATTTGATTGTTGATGTCTGGTTTCTAGCTTGGAATTTTGTTATAGATAATTAGGACATGATTCCTTTTTCATGTAGTAGGCAATGAGTCCATAGCATCCACCCATCCATAGTCTATGGTTTTCCTTGTTTTGGAAACATGCAGTCCCTTTTTCATTAATAAAACTTAATAAATTTGTAACTTTGGTAGTTTCCAGAATTTGGAAGGATTCAAAGGTTTGAGCAGGGTGTAGCTTCAAGAGGATTCAATGTTCTTTGCACTTTTATGTTTTCCTATGTGCTTGTGTGTTTTCATGGATTTCTTACCATTCTATGCCAATCAATAAAGGAAGTTGAATAAGTCCTTGCATGGTGTGATTCTCATCCAAAAAAAAAAAGATGAGGATTCAAAGCACACCCCTTGGACAAAATAAATGCATGTATCTTTGCATGGTGTGGTTTTCATTTAAAACAAAAATAAGAAAAAACAATGAGAATTCAAAGCACACCCCTTAAACAAAATAAATGGGCTACAAGCACTAGGTATGGAACTAGTCTCCTCTAACTAAGGCCCTTCCTCACTTCCTACTTCTTCGCTACTTTGGAATGGTGGTTGTTCTATGAAAGAACTCTTGTGTCTTAGGTGATGGATTAGTCTTAGAATGTCGATGTAAAGTCATTGAATGTGGTTGGTCTTAGTCTACACTAAGGATTCATTTAACCACAAAATCCACAAGGGACTTCATGTGACCATAATTAGGAACTCCATTCCACTCTCTCTCATCCATCTATGCTTTCCATATCTAACCTCACTACCAGTTTCATGTTTTGGTTCGATTTCCTAGTTTGATGTGTCGAAACTCTTAGTTAGTTTCTTTCAGGTTTTTGTACTTAACTTTCTGTAACCATTAATCATCCACGGAGCCCACAAACTCTTTGGTTTGAATTTATGCAAGGGCATAAAAGGCTTGTGCCTACTTTGGGGAGGATCCACTTGCATATCTTTTGGTTGGGTTAATTAGGTTCTTTACCCTTAGACACTCTTACCATCAAATTCTTTTTGTTTACCCATCAATGATATCCAGTTGTACCCATCTTCACAACAATTTTTAGTGAATTATTCTTTATATTGTTGTGGATTCTTATACCCTCTTCAAATATTTTCTTGCATTGAACTTTTTCAAATTTAATGGACCACTTGTCTATTTTACCCTATTTGTCAGCCCTCTTACTAATATTACTTAAGGAACCAATCAACCATAATCGCAACTTAGCCAAGTGTAACCACTAATGAAACAAAGCATTTAACAATAATGTGTTACACATTGCATACTAATTCATGATTCTATTGTGATTGTAGTGGAAAGCATGGACTGGAAGCAAGTCTATCTTTACCAAGGATGATGCAATAGGATCACACAATGAGGACTATTAATGATCATTGAATCTCCTCTCTCTCTCTCTCTCTCTCTCTCTCTCTCTCTCTCATTCTTTTGCTGCCAAAGAGGCATTGGATGTTAATATTCTCTAGGGTGTTCACTCCTCTTCTCACAAGCATCCAATGTTGTAAAAATTGTAATTCCATACAGTTAGGCACTCAGTGTTTGTCTATTTTATCTAAGTCAATTTGTAATGTCAGTCAATAATCCTATACCCATCCAATATGTGTTGTAAAGAACTTGTTCCTCCTCTTCTTCACTCAAGGATGAATTTTCATTTAATTGTGGGGGTATGATGAATCACCTTTTTGTATCAACCACGACATTAGGGTTGCGATGTCACATACACAATGTTGTGGCCTTGGTCTGACGTCAAATATCGGATGTTTGGGTATATACCCCAAGTCTATAAATACCACACATGGGCTCTAGTTTTCATTATCATAGTTTATATTTTCTAGTCAGAGTAGCGAAGCCCTTGTAGTTTATTTTCCTCAAAGTTAGAATGTTTTCTGAGTACCCGTAGAAGGAGTCCAACGTGTATATAGTTCTTTGTTCGAGCACTTATATACCTAAGCATAGCAGTGTAATAGGAATAAAAAAAACTCTTTTGAAAATCCTTATAGCACTAAGAATAGCTTAATATTTTCTTTATTACATTTTACTTTCTTTCTCTTTATTTTAATGCATTTCATTTAAGCAATTTATTTCCAACAATTAATGAACACGAGCACTACTACTTCAAGCATCCATATAGTACTTGGTAACCCAGCAACACTTAACATTTGGTAGCCCAGCAGTGCTATATGTGTTCAGAAAAGTGGGATGGTTACTTGTGTTAGGCTAGTTAGGCAATAGACAATTTAGCTTTTAATCTATTCTACTCTTTATTCTTGTTGTAGGCAATTACATCCATAAAATATAAAATGATAAAAATTCATATACCTCAATTACACTTAAACCATACCCTTGAGCTTCACAAGTGTAGTTGGGAAGACAATGAACATTATCAATATCGTTTCACTTCCTAGAGAAAATAGTGTACAAGATAACTATAGGTCCACAGAATTCAACCGAATCACACGTAACGCTTTAGTGATTCGTATGGTTGGGCATAGGGGTACCTCGCCACTCATCACTTGGGTGCATGTGTGTTTTCATAGATTTCTTACCATTTTATGTCAACCAATAAAAGGAAGTTAAATAAGTTTTTACATGGTGTTCCATTTCAAAAAAATAAAAAAACAAAAACAATGGGAATTCAAAGCACACCCCTTAGACAAAATAAATGGGCTACAAGCACTAGTTATGGGACTAGAAAGATATGTTACCCATGCCTAAAGGTCCCCTCTAACTAAGGCCCTTCCTCACTTCCTACTTCTCTTTTCTTCTCTAATAAGGAACGGTGGTTGTTTTGTGGAAGCACTCTTGTGTCTCAAGGGAGTGAATTGGTCTTAGAATGACGATGCGAAGTCACTAAACGTGGTTGGTTTTGGTCTAGACTAAGGATGGATTTTATCAAGTCATTTAATCACAAAATTCACAAGGGACTTCATGTGACCTTAATCAGGAACTCCATTCCACTCTTTCTCTCATCCATCTATGCTTTCCATGTCTCACCTCACTGCCGATTTCATGTTCTTGTTCAATGTCTTGGTTTGATGTGTCAAAATTCTCGGGTAGTTTCTTTTGGGTTTTTGTATTTAACTTTCTATAACCATTAATCACCTATGGGGCCCACGAACTCCTTGGTTTGAAGTTATGCAAGTGCAATAAAAGGCCTATGCCTACTTTGGGGAGGGCCCACTTGCATATCTTTTGTTTGGGTTAGTTAAGCTCTTTATCCTTAGACATTCTCACAATCAAGTCATTTTGTGTTTCCCATCAATGACATCCAATTATGCACATCTTCACAACGTTTTGTAGTGAAATCCTCTTTTTATTGTTATGAATTCTTAAATCCTCTTCAAGCATTTCATCCTATTTGAACCTTTTTGAATTTAATAATGAACCACTTATTCATTTTACCCTACTTTTCAATCTTCCTGCTAACACTATTAACTGAATAAATCCACCATAATCACAACCTAGCCAAGTATACCCACTAACGAGACATGGTACTTCAAAGCTATATGTTACATATTGCATACTATTTCGCGATTTTGTTATGATTGCAGTGGGAAGTGTGGATTGGAAGTGGGACTATCTTCACCAAGGATGATGCAGCAATATCATGTGACGAGGATCCTTCATAATCGTTGAATCTTCTCCCTCACTTTTTAGTTGCTAAGAGGAGTTGGATGTCAATTTTGTCCAAGGTGTTCAATTCTATTGTCATGAATACCCACTTTTGTAAAAGATTGTAAATCCATACACTTGGGCACTTAAAATCTGTTTATTCCATATGAGTCAGCCTAAATGTTAGTCAATAATCTTGTACCTACCCAATAGATTGTAAGGAACTTGTTCCTCCTCTTCTTCACTTGAGGACGAGTTTTCATTTAGTCATGGGGGCATGATAAATCATGTTTTGATCTACCTCAATATTGAATATCTAATATCATACCCCAAGATGCAATGTCGAATATCCAATATCGCAAGGTATATGTTGACCTATAAATATAGCCCTTGGGCACACAATTTTCATATAGCTTTTGTCATAGCATAGCGAAGCTCTTGTAGTTTGTTTTCTCTAACGTTAGAATATTTTTTGAGTGCCTACAGTAAGAGTCTAAGTGTGTATGGATCTTTGTTCGAACACTGATGTACCTGAGCACAGCAGTGTGGCAGAAATAAAGATGAGCCCTTTTTTATCATCCTTGTAGCATTGAGAATAGCTTAATGTTTCCTTGATGCATTTGATATTCATGCACTTTAGTTAAGTAATTAATTTCCAATTGTTAATAAACAGAAGCATGACCACTTCGAGCATATGTGTAGCACTTGGTAACCTAGAGACGCTTAACATTTGGTAACCCAGCAATGCTAGATGTGTTCAGGATGTGTCCAAAGAGTCGGAATAGGTACTTGTGTTAGGCTAGCTCAGTAGTAGATTAATTAGATATTAAATTCCTCTACCTTTCATTCTTGTTCTATGCAATGAAACTTATAAAATACAAAATGATAAAAATTATATACCTTAGTTGCACATAACCATATACTTGTACCTCATGAGTGGAACTAAGAAGAAAAGGATCGTTCCAATTAGATTTCACGTCTTAGAACCAATGTACTTAAGAACTTAAGATCTACTGAATTCAATCAAATCGCACATGAACGTTTGTGATTCGTATGGTTGGGCATAGGGGTACCTCCCCATTCATCAACCATGACTCATGGTTATCTTGTGGTTAGCTAACCACAACTTGTGCTATAATACCACAACTTTGTGATGAATTAAAAAATATTTATTTTGATCTAAAATCACCAAAACTTCAATCTTCTACAGAAAGATTATTCTATTGAAGGCTTTCCACTTAATTTATACTAACTCCTTTGATAAAGTGATGGAGCTAGAAGTGCAAAAGAGCACTAGGGTTGATGGAGAGGATAGAGCTACTCACATTGTATATGTGGGATGTGCTTTTGTATACTTGATGTATGTGCTTATGCATATGATATATTTATATTACATGATTTTAATATGGATAACTATAGGGTTGAAACTTGTATCCATGACATGATGGTGATGTGATGTGATAGTGAGAATGTAGATAGCATTCCTGATATGTTATGATGTGTTTGGACAGTGTGTTTCATGTATTTTGGGCAAGTTGTGTTGTTGGAAGGTCAATGAAATTGATAAAGATATAAGAAATAGGATTGAGACAATATGGTTAAAATGGAGACAGGCTAGCTGTATTCTATATGATAAAGGTATGCCAATAACACTAAAGAAAAATTTTACAAGACAACAATCAAGCCTACTGTCTTATATGGTGTTGAATGTTGGGCCTTACATAAGAGGCAAATAATAAATCAATGTGACAAAATTGTGAATGCTTAGATGAATATTGAATATTACCAAAAGAAATAAATTAAACAATATAGACATTAGAAGATGAATACAAGTGGCTCCTATTTCACATGGTCTTAAATGGTTTGGGCACGTATTGGTACAAAAAATTCCCTTTTCATGTTTTCAACATTTTTATTTATCATAGCATTTTTGTAACATTAATATAGTAAAGTTTGGTACATGATTTTCTTGGTGGTGGGCAAGGTGGAGAAGGGGGATTGGTGGGGACATCAAACCACCAAAAAAATGAATAATAATATTAAAAAAATTGAAATACAACAAATCAACAATGAATAAAAAGTCAAAAGAAAAAGCCTAACAATTTTAGGAGTATGAAAAAGATAAAATCTTGCTATCATTTAGAAGTGCCCATACTAGTTTCCACTTCTTATTGATAGAAAAGTTTCTTGTAAAAGGAAAGAGAAAACTCTCACCCGAAAGAAAAGAAAGCTTCAATCAAAAGATAAATTCACTTGTTAGTGACTTTTCTTGCTCCTTTCCATCATGGACTATTTCAGGCATTTCCATGCCTTAACTTCTATGATTTCAAAGGAAAAATATCCATGAATTTTTTAAAAAAAATTACTTACAAATCCTATCCTCTCTCATTGAAAGGCAAAGTACACCACAAGAGTGCTTTCATATGATTTCCAGTCCACATAGCTCAGATTTAACAAGTACACTACAAGAGAGCTTTCCTATTATTTCTAGTCCAGATAGGTAAGCTTTAACAAGTGTTTCATCATGTCTCGTCTGTACTTTCTGCATTATAAAAGCATGATATTTTTCTGTGCAACTATGAAATTTTGGCAGCTGAAAATACACCATTCTCCCCACCACCTTTTCTTGGGTATAATTTATTCATTCTTTAAATCGTTGCCACAACCGTACTATGTCCTTGCTAGGCAGCTTAAATTCTAGAATGAATTTGAAGGCACCATGTGCCATGTAACCTTTCACTGAATCTAGTTTTGAGTACCAATGTACCATAAATATTACCAACATTTGTTAATAACGTAACAAGTCACCACTAGTAACTCATTAGACTGCGAACAAATAACCTGCATATTTGGCTTTCTATGGTATTGCAGCAACCATTGTCGTTATCCCCCTTGATAAAAGCGCTGTGATTTTACAAACGGCAATAAAACAACCCATTTTAAGACAGCAATACATACCTACGTAATTCAAGTATCCATGCAAAATTACAAGCCTCAAAAGGAATTTCTAATGGCTCTCGGAGCTCCATAAACATTGCAATCCGATAAATTCCAAATTCTCCATTCAAACCATAAAAGCTGCCCGTAAAATTCCAAGTTATCCATTCAAACCATGAAAGCCACAGTAGAAATAGAACAAATCCTGGTAGAGAAAGGGCAAATCATTAGAGATTTTGCACCGTTTACGCCATGAAATCCCATGAAATCTAAGTATCAGAAAATTCAGTAAATTTCTTTTAAGAATCAACCTTGTGTGTTGGGACTCGAAACCTTTACATAATAAAGGAATTCTAAGATAACCGCCGCTAGGTGCAATGTGCACCTAATTACATTTCTGGCAAAAATCATCGTAACATTCCAAAGCCATAAAAAATTGGGGAAATTTGTTACCGAGAAATACCAGCACACATTTACATGGATGCCGACAACGCTATAGATTTCTTTGCAAAAATGATAAATTAACTTGCCATATTTACGAATTCTATCTGGTATGAGTCCCCTAGAAAAAATAGTTTCCTTCTGATAGATCTTTGTAGTTAATATCCGCACGTGTGTTTCTTCGAGGTCTTCTTGGCTGTTTATCTTCAACATTACTAACGCTGTTTTCAACAGTAAAATGGGCATTTGTATCTTGATTTTGATGAATTTTTGAACCTGTTCTCACTGAGGTACGCTGCACGTCACACAAAAGCACACTGTTGTCATTAACATTACTTGTGCTGGACTGCTTATCTTTCACTTTTGACATCCTTTCTTTCCCGAGTCCCAACATTGTTTCTAAAGCATTACTTTCTCTTAAGTTAAGAACCTCCGAAGGATTGAAATCTTTGGAATTTGAAGTCTCACTGTCTCTTATTGCACTACTAACCAATTCATGCAATGGCACATCAGCATCTGATTCACCGCGGGTGCGAGATCCTTCTTCAACTTGAAGATCAATATATTGCCTCCCTCTGCCGTCACAAAGATTCTCTGAAGATGTCGGCATGTGGCTGTCATTATTTATGGATGGGGTCCTGGGCCCTGATTCAAAAATGCTTCTCTCCTGGGTCATGGTACAGGGCTCTTTGAGAGAACTCTGCATTTTTCGCAAAGTTTCAACAAAATCTGTGCCTTTCTTAAAGATACAGGATTTTTTGAGAGCTCCCCGCATTCTTGGCCCAGCTTCTTTTGGAGGTAAAGAGTGGTTAGAACAGTTGTTACCAACTTTGTTTCCAGATACAGTTGAATTATCATCAACAACATTGTGAAGTAACTGAACCAGATCATGATTCGTAGAAGCTGTTTTACCTGTCAAAGTTTGGTTGACCCAATATAAGGGGGGAGTACTTGGCTGTGCTACTCCAGCATAACTAATGTTCTGAGTGGCTGTCATATTTCTCTCTCTTGTTTTCCTTTTGCTCGAGGTAGCATTCTTGTCTGATAGTTTCAAAGAACATAATGTAGTCTGTTGATGCCCATCAATTTGAAGACTTTTGTTATCCATGCAACTAACAGGTCGAGCTGCAGCACTTTCATTGGTTGCATTTCTATCTTTGCAGTTATTATTCAGAGATTTTTTAGAATGTGTCGGTCTCCTTCGAGATGCCTTTTTCTCAGTTTTATCACATAAATTAATGCTTCTACAAATGTTATTGGCTGATGTTCCCATGTTCTGCTCATTCTCTTCCACATTTTGAACAGAAGGAGCAATGCTGTACAAAATATATGAGTTCAAGTGTCAAAATGATAGGCTAAAAAACAGTTCTCCTAAATTCAATTTTAATTAGAAGCACCACCTCACCTGAGATTCTGTATAGCTTCCTGTATTGCACCATCATCAACTTCCTTTTTGCTACCTCTGTACAGTAATCGATTCAATAATTAAATGGAAAACATTAATTTCATGAAGAGCAGGGGATGAAACAATAATAACAAAATTGGAAGAAAATGAAAATGAAAATCCCTTCCATTCTGGCATTGGGTTCGTTAAATATAGCAATTGCAAATAACCATACCTTTGTCTTCTAGTGCTGCCTTTCGAAGATCTGGATTTCTTTCCACATTCACTGGAACAATAAATAAGTGGACTTAGCTTATACAATTCAATAAAATATTAAAAAATCAAGGTGAAAGATTAAAGATTACTCGATTCTCAGTCAAAACAATAACCTAACCTAAGATTCTGAGAAGAATCATTTGCTGTTCCATCATCTATCTTCCTTTTGATTGCTCTGTTCACAGCGATCAATTCAATAATCAAATGGATAAAGTTCTTCCATCAAGCATCCCTTTTAATAGTTTTGTTTGGTTGAATTAATTCAAAAAGTTTGTCTTTGTCTTACCTTCTTTTGATATTTCCCTCTAAAGCGTTGTCTCTAATGTTAGCATTTTCACTGAAACGATAAAACAAAGAAACCTTCATGTGTTGCATCCAATAAAACATTAAAATAAAAGAGAATATTGATCAAAGTTTAATCGATTCTTAATCAAAACAAAAGCCTAACCTAAGATTCTGGGAAGAACCCTTTTCCGCTCCCTCATGGATATTTGTTCTGCATGTTCTGTAAAGAGTAATCAAGTCAATAATCAAATGAAAAAGGTTCCTTTTAGCAAGCATTCAATCTAATAAAACCACTTGGTTGAATGATCACAATTCAATTAAATTTAAAAATAAAATGGAAGACTGATAAATGTTTATTTGATTATCAGTCAAAATAATAAACTAAAGAGTCTTGCTAGAATCTTTCCCTGATGCATCATATATTGTTGGCTTGTTTGCACTGTGCACAGTGATCAATTCCATAATGAAATGAATCCATTTCCTCCCATCCAGCTCTCACTCTAATTGTTTTGCTTGGCAGTATTAACACAAGAGTTCTGCCTAAGCCTTACCTTGTTTCTGTTGTGTTGCGCTTTGAACACTTGGCTTCCTTGTTGACATTTTCATCTGCCTCCTTCAGGGTTTTCAAGCTTAGCAAATCTTCCTGCTCTATCGAAAAATCGCTAGGGCCAATTTCCGGCTTTTCCTTCTTCCGACCAACAAAATTACACATAAGAGCCTTTTTCCGTATTTTGCCATCCATCTGTGCAGCTGCCAATTCTTTGGGATGTAAAGCCTTCCAACGTCTGCAATTTTTATAACAATATATGCTATATGTCATTCTAAAACATAGTAACGATAGGACTTTTAGTGCACAAAATGGCACCATCATTTAACAGAAATCAGTTTACTGAAAATATTGAATCATCCATTTTCAAACAAAAGAGATTAGAAAGAACTTAAGAGTTACATACCGCCAGCATTGATTGTCTGTGCGATTTTCCAAAGCCAAAGCAACTTTGGACCAACTACGGAATCCATGTATAGAAACTGCTTCCTTCAACTTGGCATCTTCTTCCTCTGTCCATCGATCCAGCTTTAAAGAAGGATCAAGAACATTGCACCACCTGACTCAATACCACTAATACTAATCAAACAACATGCTTACAACAAAATGTGCTTCACCTTCTTAGGCATATCAAGAATACGCATGATATATGCAACTTATGGAATATACCTTTCCCTGCACTGAGCCACTGTGCGTCCAGAAACAGCTGCTGCAATTTTTTTCCAAGTTTTTGGCCCATAAACCATAACAGCCAGTTTCAGACGCTTATCCTCATCCACCGTCCATCTTCCTGACTTTTTCCGATCTGGATGAAGAGATTTGTACCATCTACAAAAGGAAATCAAATTGACAAGTGATGACTTCAACACAGGTAGTTATAAGTTCTTAATAATGCATTCATAAAGCACTAAGCATTTTATACGCATTTAACACTGAAACTTAATATTTTGAATTTGTTTGAAAACTTTGCACGGTTAACAGTGAAACCTTTCTAAGCATTGAGAATTTGTCCGACCCTCCAAGTTTGCAGCAACCATCTGCCAATCATTCTCTCCATATGTTTCAACAAGAGTTCTGAGTTGTTCATCTTCTTCCTCAGTCCATTCTTTTCTCATTATGTTTGCATTCAGACTTCTTTGATACCTTGTTAAGCATTGAGAAGGAGTTCTGTTGGTGCCCATTAAATTTGAAATATGAATCCAGTCATGAATTCCATTTTGTTGGAGAATCATCAACAGTTTCTTGTCTTCATCTTTTGACCAAGGTGAATGATTTATCAAGGGATCATCAACATTTAACCACCTTAAAAACAGGTACATGCCGACTATTAAATAAAAGTCTTTGGCAAAGAAAAATCAACATACAAATTATGCATAAAATGATGTACTGAGGTATGCATAAAATGTCGTATGTATGTAACTGGTAATTAAGTCAACAAAGAAAGTGAACATATTACTTTGGTGGTTATAATTTGCATGATGCTGTTCCTCATATAAAACATACATTAGCTGTTCCCCTAAAATATATCTATGGGGATAACATAGAATATTATATTTTTAATGTTTGTGGATCTCTTACTAGATTTAGGACAGACCTGGATTGACAATCAGCACTAGAATGACCAGAAACATATGTGGCAGCTACACGTTCCCAATCTACTTTAGCCAGAAAAAATCTAATAGCTTCAGGTGTGACTTCCACTCTGGAAAATGCTGAAAGTTGGTTCTCCAAAAGACTGAAATTGTCAGTATTTTCTTGAGACCTGTAAAGGGTAAGAGTCACTAAGCAAATTAATGAAATAATGCAATGTATGTGGCAAGAACCACAACAATAAATAACTATTTAGCTCACAAGTTCTCCATTGCTTCATGAACAGCATTTTCTTGCAACTGCTGCTTTAAACCATTCAATAAATTTTCTCTATCCTTATTTGACCATGGTTTTCTCTCATGAGAATCAGGAAACATTTTTTGCACTAGAATGTACTTTTTTACATCTTTATTCTCAGGTGGCCCACAAGATTGTGATGCTACGGGATTGTCTGCACTCTGCAAAAATAAAAATAAAAAGGAATGAAAATATATCATTCAGAATCCTTTACAAGGTGAATACAAAGCATAAAACCCAAACATTAAAAAAATACATTGTAATATAATTAAATTCAGTATGGATGATCAACCATCATGCATTAATAATTCTAAGATTCCAGAATTCTCAACTTTGGCCACATACTAACTAGAAACTAAAAACCAATTGAATAAAACGAGAAAATGCATAAAAATCATCTCTTACTTCTTTCGCTTTCTTAGATCTTGATCTTGCATGACAAATAAGCTTTTCTGCAAAATCATTGTCTCGTAGAAAACATTTCCTCAATTTCCGTTTGCAATCAGCTTGAAAATCAACAAGACATTTAACCCTACTTGTGAATTCAGTATTTTCTTTCATTTTCAATTCAATATGTACGAATTTGTTTCGCAAAGCTCTTTGACATGATCTATTCTTTATAAGAGCATTTATTAATACCCGGGCATATTGTGGAATTGTGCTACATTTTGGAGCTTCGATGGCATGAAGTGGAACATCATTAGCAATGATAATATCAAAGCTGTTATTGGCATCGGTATCACCCTCACCATTCACATTAACTCCAACATTTTGTTTTGCTGTTGGTTCCAGAAAACTGCTGTCATTAAAACCAAATTCCTTAGACTCTCTTCCTTGCCTGTCTCTTCCATAAACATCCTCATCTGTGAATAGACAAATTAATTTTAAGGAAATTGTTGAAAATACTAAATCATAGACAATAAAATGCAAAAAAGAAATAGAACCTTGATCTTTCCTTACTAGCAAAAGAAAATAACCGTAAACTTTCATGTCTTTGGATACAAATATGTATATTTGTATCATGAAGAATAACGGATTACACTATAAGTCAATGCCACACCATCTACGATGGAGTCTAAGACACAGTGTAAGTTGCGTTTACTATTTCAAATAAACAAGCGAATCTTTTATGAAGGATGATTGCATGTATATAGATTAGGCAAAGAAGTGCAATATCTCTTATATGAAGATCAAGGTTCTCAAGAAAAATAAACTAAAATATTACCATTAAAAATGCCGTGTCATTTTATTACCCACGTCAAACAGGATTTAATAACAAGGGCACCAGAGAAGAACTAATGCATCTGCAAACAATTATGTTCTCAATAAGATGAAATCATGAAAACGTGATGTTTAAAATACACTTTTGTCTAAGTAAGCATCCTATTTACACAAGGAAATTAAACCAAATCTTTAAAAATGATCACAGAACCTGAAAATTTATTGAAGAAAAAAACTATACACTTTATCAAATTCTATAAGGTAATTCATTCAAATAAACTTATCAAAGACATCATGGCTTCCTATTCTTTAACACATCTGGTCCATTTATCCAGCACAATCACAGCAGCATACATGTAAATCCTAGCACAGAGGAGAACCCATGTTGATAAGGATTGAAAGGACATTATAAAGATACAATTATAACTACGGCCTATTAAAATGGTCAAAACCAAAAACCTGTTGTACTTTCTGCTCCATCACTACCCTAAATACTGTAAGATCTCTGAAGATAAGTACCATTTTCAACAAAAAAAATATTTTTCAAATCTCTACGAGGTTGCAAAGATAAGGTCAACTGTGCTAAAGCATTTTATCCTCAATATACTGTAATGCTTCCACCCACAAGCACTTTCTTATATTTTAAACTTAGAAAATTTATTATCAAAGTAAAAAGGAAATAGTTAGCATTGGAATCTCTTTTTAGCCTTGCACACCAACTACAAGGGGATATAAAATAGAGAAGCCACAAATTTCATGATGAATTACTTCCATGCCGATGAATTACACTAACAATTACAAACAAGGAGAAACCAAAACCAAGTCTATTTCGAATTGTCAATGCTAAGCTGTTTAAGCAATACCACACTCGATCAAAATTTTTATGAAGCCTTCTGTGTGAACTTTCCAAAATCATAAATCAAATTCAATGATTTTAAATTGTTAATTATGTTCATCAACCAAGTACAACAAATTTCTTAATCCATAGAACCACACTAAAAACACCAAGAAGGAATCAAGCGAACAATTTAAACAAATTAAATGAAAAAGAACGCAAAGAAAAAACATAGAACATGCTAAGTAACAAGTAAGTTCTAAGGCTGACGAAAGCAACTAAAAGAAAAGGATTGAAAGATGCACCATGACTAATGGAAGCATTCTCCATGTTTAACAATCCAGGCATAGAAAATCTATTACGGATGGCCCTTAAGATATCAGCATCGTCTTCGTCCTCGTCGTCCTCAATCTGTCTCTCTTCCATACTGGACCTGGCCAAAAGACTAATCTGCAAATTCGAGTTTCCTGTGGAATGCAGCTTGTTCTGAACCTGCTCCAAGAATTTCGCATCATCATCGCAACCGTCGTCGTCGTTGTCGTCATTGTGCTCTTGAGCTACAACCGCCAGGGCATCAATGGAATCTTTGCCAGTCAATTTGCAGATGTTCTTGAGCGCATCCAGGTCTTCATTCAGCTGATCGTCGTCATCATTGGCAAAGTGGTACTGATTGTATTTATCATCGTTTTCATCCCCGTCTTCGTACTGGAATTCATCGTCACAATCGCTGTCCCAGGGCAGAGATCCCATTGCAGATCCTCAAAACGAAATGTATCCAAAATGATAACAAAAATAGCTTCACTACCAAGGAACTGCAAGCAGCAAGTAGCAAAAGCTATCAAAACTTGGAGCCCTCGCTAGGGTTTAGGGTACAAGGCGCGGAATGTTGTCGGAGTACAGGAAGTCAATCGGCATGTTGGTATTTATTAGTACCACACACAACACTGGTGATTTGCAACAGGCAAATATCAGCAAGCTGAAGCATCAAGTACAATCGATGTACGTCAGACCTCAGGTATCGAAAATACATACAAAATCTCGATTTTTATAAAAACTTGGAAGCAAACATCAACCGGTAATTGTTATCGGCTGTTTTTTGAAAAGAAGAACTCTGTCGGTGATTGTTATCATGTATACGGTGGTTCTTACCTTTAATCTTGTGGTTTGTAAGTGATATGTTTAAGTTTAACTAATAGTTTGTGGGCGGGGACGAGGGGCGTGTCGGACCCCAAAAAGAGAATTTTATTAATTAAATGAGATTAAGTACATGATCAACATCTTGATACATAATCTTTCACAGGGTGTGGGAGTACATTCCAAAGAGCTAAAAATGCTCAAAATTATGATGAGACACTCCGATGTAGCAGTCAATAAAACCAAAGCTAAAAATGCTCAAAGTTATGATGAGACACTTCGATGTAGCAGTCAATAAGACCAAAGCTAAAAATGCTCAAAATTATGATGACACTCCGATGTAGCAGATCGAGATTGGGAAGAGTGCACGAATTGGTGTATTTGCTCCAAGGCTGCAAACAATAAAACAACTCATTAGTATCCAACTTTAACTTAATAGTTAAATTTAAATGCACAAGGTAAAGAATTTAAAATTTGGAAATGCACAAGGCAAAGAATTTAAAATTTTTCCATAATAGTTAAATGGTTAGAGTTGGATGAATCAGTGTTCTGGAAAAGAGCAGTGCATCTGCACTTCCATATATAGTAAAGAATGAGGGGCCTAATAACTTCCCAAAGAAACTAAAGGTCAACAGAGGGGGTGGCCAGAAAGCCGAACAAGATATCCTCCTAGGAAAACTTGCACAAAGGGAAAACTTTAGAAACCCACTCCCATAAAGACTGAGCGAAAGGGCAATGCCAAAAAACATGGACAAAATCATCAGGACCTCCACAGAGAGGGCAATTAGGGTTTGGAATCCCAAGGTATTCAAAACGTTTGCCAATAGGTAGGCCTTGATGAAGGAGGCACCAAAGAAATTATTTAATTTTTGGAAGAGTCGAAAGGCTCCAAACTCGTGAGAAGAGGGAGAGCCAAAACTGTTCAGACTCTTCTTTGTGCCATGATGTATTGTAGTGATTAACAATCATAGAGGAATCATGCAACAACTGAAAGGGCACATGTGGTTTATAGGGTAGAAGGTTCGATCCATGAATCCACTGAAGACCATGGAAGAGATTAGGAACTGAAGCATCCAAATGCAAGTACTGATGAATGAAGTGATAAAGTCTGTCGAGGCAGTGGTGCATAGTTCTAGAAGCCCCATATAAGTTTTCGAACATATCCCAAATAATCCACTGATTGGTGAGACGAAGACATCTAAGGGAAACAACTCCCTTTTGAAACCAAATGGTGACTGTCTTGGCATTTGAGGTGGCTAGAGGAGCAAGCAATAGGGGCAACCACTAAGGGCAAATCTTAGAAAGGAGAGTAGGATTGATATGAACATTATTCCAATTCACATGAGAATGTAAGACCTGCCAAGCCTTCCAAATGCTTTTGAAAACATGTGTTCCAAGAATGATAATGTCATGAGGAGAAAGGATCCAATTAACAGGGTGGATACCCTTCTAGATGGACTTATTCTTAGGGAAGGCTTGTCAAAGCCTTAACTGAGGAAGATTCCCAATAATATTGGGGGCATCCAAGTGCTGAACCAACCACTTAGCAACAAGGGTGAGACCTTGCTTAAAGGAGTTCAAAAGACCCAATCCACCTTTGTTCTTAGGAAGAGTTACTATATTCTAGGCAACACGATGAAAACCTTTTTGGGAATCTTTAGATGACCACATGAAGTCTCAAAATAATTGTTCAAGCTTTTGATCAGAAGCATGGGAAGGGGCCCAACATGACGAATAATAAACATGGGTAGAGGCATAAATAGACTTATAGATGAGATACTTACTGGCGAGAGTGAGGGGTTTGGTTTTCCATTTTTCAATTTTCCTTTGAATTCGAAAATTGAAATAATAGTTTGATTTGACCCATTGTTATTTTATACTTAAATATAAATTTATAGAAGTATTATATATGTCTTGAGGTACATTTAGTCATTTAGTTAGGATTTCAAGACCCTTCAGATGTACCCAATGATGATTGGTGAAGTTTTCTTCTTCTTCTTCTTTTGTTTGTTTTAATCTTTATTGAAAATTATTTTTTTAAGGTTTTACATAATGTCAATGACTTGTTTTTAAGTAGATGTGATCCATTAACGAGAAGAGTCCTATCACAAGGCTATGCCACTATTAATACATCAGGAAGGATATGTAAGAATCAAACCCACAACTTGCCAACTAAGATGAGTGTCAATGAATTTTTTAAAAAAGATTTACATAATGTCAATGACTATTGTCATGTTCAAAATGTTATTCCAATGATAAATGCCAATTCAAAGGATCAATTTAGCATATAACCAATCAAGATTTGTTGAGATATTTTTTTTTAATCTATGTTGGTGGTAAGTTATAAAGTTCTAATTTCACTATATATATTGGGGGTAAATGTTGTTTAAAAAAAGTTTCAAGATTCAACACCCCCTTTTTAATATGCCAATTATAAAGCACAAGACCAAGATCCCTAGCATGTACCCATTTTCTTTGGAGATCTGCACCTTGTATGACATAATTATAATGATAAGTGCCAACTACAAAGCAACAAGGCATGATAGAGAAAGTTTGTTGTTTTTGTTCTTCTACCATGTACAAAGTTGGGGGGAGATCTCAAAACTAGAACTATATGACATTTTTTTAATTCTTGTCCTTTTATGCTCAAGAAAAAAGATTCTAAATAAAATAAAAGATGTATTAAAGTTGAAGGTAGACAAAAACAACATGAAGTTGAAGATATGAAAAATCAAGTTAATGTTAATGATAAAAATGATCAAATGGCAATAAAAAATCTAGAAAAAATAGAAGCTCCTATGTATATTTTTATTAGTATTAGAGAAAGTATTAAGTAACTTGGATAAATAACATGTAAGGCAAATTTTTCTTTTCCTAACAAGAATACTATTAACTCAAAAATTAAAACTAGTATTTACAAGAAAGTTATAGTCAATGGTAAAAATTCTTGATGTAAGATCAATAACAAGTCATGAAGTGAACCATAAGTGGTACCACTTTCTTACTATGATATAAATATTAGTATTAAGCCAGATCTCTTTATCTTGAACTCTTTTGTCATTTTAAGTTCAAGTATGGATGTTGAAAAGTGACATAAATTCTATTAGGACTAGACCTTCCTGCCTACTAGTAATTAATTTTCTTCACTTATTTTTTTAAAAGTATCAATTGTAAGGTTATACAATTGAGTAGATAGTTCTAAAATTGGAAAGTTTTTTCTTTCCATATTTTTTATGATGTCTACTTAGTGTTAAGCTTGTGATATCCTCTAAATTTTCTTTGCTTATTATTAATATTTGTTTAAGATTTAATACCTCCTTGCCCCCTCCCCCACACACCCCCATCCCACTAGATAGACTATATGCACCCAAGTTACAAATTTGATTGTCATGAGCAATGCTTAGTTATAAAGTTGTAATTAAATTGTACATCTTGTGTTGTACCTACACTACAATTCTTTCAAGATTCAAACAAACAACCTCCCTTCCCAAAACAAATAACTTGTAATTTAACTATAGATCTTGGCATGAATATTGTTTAAAAAAAGGTTTTGCATTCCCATCCGCTTGCTCCCCCAACCCCTCAACCCCCTATAACTATATGTACCCTAAGACATATAGCGAACATGAAACTATTATGTAACTTATGTAAAATATAATAGTATGTTAGATTAATATATTCATCAAAATTGGACATGTGTCTTGCAAACTACAAGTCACATACACTAACTAATTAAGCAATGCCTTATTTGTTGACATGTACTTAGTTGTAATTAATAAAGTTCCTTTTTCCAAAATCTTTATTGGTGATTTTTAAAAGGTTTTACATGGTATTCTTTTCTTAAAGATTTGCATCTTGTATGTCCAAAACATAATTCCAATGATAAGTGTCAATTACAAATCACTAAGTAATTATGAAAAAAAATCTATTTTTAATCTTCTAGAAAGCACATAGTTGTGATTGGTGATGCCCCTTCTACTTTCTTTGGAGATCTACCCTTGTATGTTGATGAGCAGCTAAGTGCCCCTATGCCCAACCATACGAATCACAAGTGTTCACACATGATCCAATCAAATTTTACAGACCTTAAGTTCTTAAGTACACTAGTTCAAGGAAGTGAAATCTAATTGGAATGATCGTTGTCTTCTCAATTCCACTTGTGAGGCACAAGTATATGGTTAAGTGCAACTGAGGTATATGATTTTTATCATTTTATATTTTATAAGTTTAATCACCTAGAACCAAAATAAAAGGTAGAGTAATTTAAGATCTAATTCATCTACTACCTAACTAGCCTAACCCAAGTACTTGTTCTCACTCTTTAGACACATTTGGAACATGTATAGTGCTACTGAGTTACCAAACATTAAGCGTTTCTGGGTTACCAAGCGCTACATGAATGCTCGAACTGGTCATGCTTGTGTTCATTAACAACTAGAAATTAAATACTTAATTAAAATGCATTAAAATAAAGTGCATGAATATGAAATGCATTAAAGGAGACATTAATATATTCTTAGTGTTGCAAGGATTATCAAAAGGGTTTATCTTTATTTCCGTCACACTACTATGCTCAAGTACATTAGTGCTTGAACAAAGATCTGTACACACTCAAACTCTTGCTGCAGGCACTTAGAAAATATTCTAACTTTGGAGAAAACAAACTGCAAGAGCTTCACTATGCTACGACAAAAAACTAATAAAAAACTGATGAGTGGCGAGGTACCCCTACACTCAACCATACAAATATGAGCGTTCACGCATGGTCCGGTCGAACTCCGTGGACAGGCTAGTTGTGCTATCTAGATAGTTACACGTTGATTGCAGTTCACTGTCTTCCCACTTGGACTAGTATTTGCTTTGTCATGTATGGTTTAGTCTAGAGTGAGGCATATGATGTGATCCTAAACTAGTGCTACTTCTAGAGACAATGGAAAATAATCTTGATTAAACTAATAAGCAATAAAAATGAAGTCTAAGCTAGCCTAAGTGCGATGAGCATCCATTCCTTAATCATCCATACACATCTTGGACCTCGTGCATGACTACTACTGGGATCACCAAGCATAGATCCTAGGTTCACTACTGGGTTACCAAGTGGTCACTCTTATATGCTCGTGATTAAGTCGTACTCATTCCACATTTAACAATAGGAATAGTAAATGATAATAAAGAAATATTAATTAAGAAAACAATAAATAACAATAACAATTAAAACTAAGTGAATGCTGCAATGATGAAGTAATCTCGATCTTTATTTTCGGTCATGTGTGCGTCCAAGTATGTCACACTTGAATAAAGGTGCCATACAATTACAAGCATCACATTGCGGACATGCACGTGGGAAAATAGTCTAACTCCTATGCAAACAAACTCCAAGGGCTTCGCTACAACTACTCAAAAGATACCTTCGTGTGGCAAAGGCCCACTTATTTATAGGCTAAAATAGGCTTCGTGTAAACGAGGCCATGTCGATGCATGGAGGGATGTGTCGACGGGGCTGCGTTGATGCGGTCGGGTATGTGGGGCCCCGTATATGCGACCTAGTCAACACATCGACTGTATAGCGCTTCATCATACCCCCATGACTGAGTAAAAACTCATCCTCGAGTCAAAGAAAGTGAGGAACAAGCTCAATTAAATACAAGTTGTATAAGTATGGGATTATTGATTGACTAGAAATTTATTCATGCCACAGTGGATATGAAAAAATTGGGACACATGGGGTTCTCGGTAGTGGTGGCTCCTCCATGGGTGCCTTTCCTTTGTTCTATGCGCCAGGGTTCTGAGATTGATACCATTGAAGAAGCGCCTGACTATCTTTTCTTCTATCCATGGATTATGAGCCATCCATACTGATGTTCCAATGTTTGATAGAGTTGGCACTTTCCATGGACACAACAGCTATGGGAACACTTGATTGGCCTTCCATACTGATGAGTGGCGAGGTACCCCTACACTCAACCATACGAATACGAGGGTGCACGTGCGATCCGGTCAAACTCCACAGACTGAATGCCTTAACGCCATAAGAAACACTTGGGGTTAATCGTTCGTTGTCTTCCCAGGCTTGCTTGTAAGTGTCACGGTGTATGGTTAAGCAAGTCTGAGGTATGTGATTTTTTGGTATTTTCAAGTTTATCTTCTAAGCTATGAGAGGAAAGGGTTGAGAAACTAAGCTAACTCTAACTAATGTCCTAAGTCTAAATTAACTAGCGTCAGCATCCATTCCCACTTGCCGGACACACCCTGAACTATGCAACTGTGGCTTACCAAACGCTAATCGTTACTGGGATCACCACACGTAACGCAAGTGCTTGAAGTGGTCGTACTGAGGCACCTATTTAGCCTAAGTGTGATAAGCAGCCGATTCCTTAGCTAGCCGTACACACCCGTGGATACT
>MNCI01005143.1:0-49212 GCA_015680685.1 Gnetum montanum | reverse complement strand
GTCATACTTACCCCATTGGGGTTCACACACTTGATTAGAGTTGACATAGTTGGGCAAGTTATAAGATGTGGTTAATTTATAAGGAGTTGACCCACTATGGTACTTGCGACCATAAGATGGTATGCAAGGATCAACATGTCTCCTCATGTGGCAATATTCATTGGGCCCCATGGTTGTTGGAGTGTTGATTGGTGGCCTAGATAGAGTAACAGGAGGCATTGAGTTTGAGGAGGTGGATGCATCATAATGTTGAACTTGTGCTAAGTTGGAGGATGCAGTGGTTTCAAAACTGTGTTGTTTCTTTCTACAGTCCTTCCTAAAGAAAGGATGCTTTCGATGTTGTGAAGGGTTCCCACTGCTATTGATAGTAGCAACACAAGTAACATTCATGGGTTGGTGTTGTGGTGCAAAGCATTTTAGCACAACTGGTGGCGATGTAGAAGAGGGTGAAGTATGAGAATATTGAGGTTGAGGAGAAGTGTAAGGCACATGAGGTGGTGATTTTGTTGGAGAGGACATGGGTGGATAGTACTCAGGAGAATGATAACAATGAGGTGAGGTAGAGGATGTTGATCCCATTGGAGAAATAGGGTCTTGAACATAATAAGCATTTGGTGTTGGGACATACGAAAGGTATGGTCTAGTTGGCGATGGCCTCCCCCACGACTGAGGTTTTTGCCACTATGGTTGAACCTGATATTTCTATATGAAATCTAGAGGTAACATTCCTTCTCAATGCTCATGTAAATGTGAAAAAACTAGACATTGGCCTTTGGGGTGATCATACAGATAGATGTTACATTGATATGTGAAATTGGTAGTTGAGTTCTTATTCTTATCATCTTCTACCCATTGTTTTGATTTTTGCGTGGTGTCCTATCTTGTTTCTCAGTTTGGCATAGTTCTTCCTCTAATAATGTTGGCATATTCTCCACATATTTCATGTACCCAGTCCATCATCTTATTGATCTTTGCCTCAATTTCATCTAGTGATTGTAGGATTGGCAAAGATGATTCCACCTCCTTGAAGTGAGTTGATTTCTCCTCTTCATGATCATGGACCCTTGTTAAGTTGAGATTTTGGTCCTATTGAGAACTTTCAACATTCTCTCATTTGGCTATTTCTCCTTCTTCTTTTGCTACTCGCTTAATAAGCTCTTGGAATTAATGGGTTCATAGCTCATATAGTTGACCTCGGGCGTACATCCCTAGGATCTCCCTTGTTTCATTATAGAGCCCATCTATGATATGGTACATTAGCCTTTCCTCGGAGAACCCATGGCCTAGGCAGTTGTTTAATAGTGCATAATATCTTTCTAAGGCCATGTCCAAGGTTTCATGTTGTGCTTGTTTCCATTCTTGGATTTGTCTCCTCAAGGCTGACACTCTCGCATAGGTTTGATATCTTTCATTGAAAAGTTCTACCATTGTCGGCCAACGTCGAATTGATTTAGGTTTTAATGACCTATACCATACTTTTGCTTAGTCAACGAGTGTAAGAGGAAAGAGCTTAAGTTTTTTCCATCCATTATCAATGTCATTCCATGCACAAGCATCATGGAAGGCTTGTAGATGATGTTGGGTATCTAAATCATAGCCTCCTGAAAACTTAGGAAAGTTGTTTAAGTCAAGCCTGGGTAGACGGCTTTTCTTACAATGCCTGCGGGGTATTCGAATAGCCTCTTGTATTTCCGTTAAGCTTGTAGTGGCTAGTAGGGGTTCATCGTCACTAGGTATGTTATGCAGTTGTGAGTTGGAACGATGTTGTTTGCATTGATGCTCATAAGGGACCCCTACATCAGATTGGGTACTCCAAACTTCATCTTCATTATCATATAATTTTTTGGTTCTCCAATGAGTTGGCCTACTAGTTGTTGCGTTGTCATAGTCTTGTGAGAGAGACATTGTTGTGAACCGTGTGTGACTTAATTGAATTGAATTTAATTTCTTTTCTAAAGGATATATCATTAATACTTGTTACAACAATATTGTATGATATAACTAATCTAGATAACTAGCACCATCCTCAGCAACAGTGCCAATGATGAGTGGCGAGGTACCCCTACACTCAACCATACAAATACAAGCGTTCACACATGATTTGGTCGAACTCTGTGGACAAGCTAGTTGTGGTATCTAGATAGTTACACGTTGATCACAGTTTGCTGTCTTCCCACCTGGACTAGTATTTACTTTGTAATGTATGGTTTAGTCTAGAGTGAGGTGTATGATGTGATCCTAAACTAATGCTACTCCTAGAGACAATGGAAAATAATCTTGATTAAACTAATAAGCAATAGGAAATGAAGTCTAAGGTAGCCTAAGTGCGATGAGCATCCATTCCTTAATCATTCATACACATCTTGGACCTCGTGCATGACTACTCCTGGGATTACCAAGCGTGGATCCTAGGTACGCTACTAGGTTATCAAGTAGTCACACTTAAATGCTCGTGATTAAGTCGTACTCATTCCATATTTAACAACAAGAATAGTAAATGATGATAAAGAAATATTAACTAAGAAAATAATAAATAACAATAATAATTAACAATAACAATTAAACAATTAAAACTAAGTGAATGCTACAATGACGAAGTAATCTTGATCTTTATTTCCGGTCATGTGTGTGTCCAAGTACGTCACACTTGAATAAAGTTGTTGTACAATTACAAGCATCACACTGCGGGCATGCACTTGGAAAAATAGTCTAACTCCTATGGAAACCAAATACAAGGGCTTCGCTAAAACTACTCAAAAGATACCTAAGTGTGGTGAAGGCCCACTTATTTATAGGCTAAAACAGGCTCCACGTAAATGGGGCCACGTCGACGCATGGAGGGATGCGTCGATGGGGCTACGTCAACACTACCATGTATACAGGGTCCCATATACGCGGCCTAGTCAATGCATCGTCTGTATAGCACTTCATCAAAAACTATTTGAAAAATCGTGAGCTGAAGCACTATATTTATAGGCTAGCATATGCCTTGTGATATTGAATATTGAACATCACATCTTGGGATCCGATATTGAGTATCCGATGTCGAGGCTCTGATATTGAAGCATGTCAAAACACGATTCATTATACCCCCACAACTGAATGAAAACCCATCCTTGAGTGAAAAGGAGGAGGAACAAGTTCCTTACAAAATATTGGGAAGGTATGGAATTATTGACTAACATGCAAACTGACTTAAATGGAATAGACAGACTCTAAGTGCTCAAGTGTATAGAATTACAATCATTCACAAAATGGGTGTTCATAACAATAGAATTGAACACCCTGACCAAAATAGACATCCAACTCCTTTGGCAGCTGAAGAACGAGGGAGAAGATTCAATGATCATGAAGGGTCCTTATCACATGTTGCTACTGTTGCTACTTCCTTTGTGAAGACAATCCTACTTCCAGTCTGTGTGTTTCATTCACGCTTCTCACTACAACCACAAAAAATCATGGATTAGTATGCAATGTGTAACATATAACTTTACAGTACCTTGTCTCGTCAGTGGTTACACTTGGCTAGGCTATGATTATGATGGATGGATTTTGATAATAGTGTTAGAAGGAAGGCTGAAAAATATGATGGAATGGATAAGTAGTCCATTAGAAAATTTTGAAAAGTCCAAGCATAATAAAATACTCAAGGAGGGTTAAAGAATTCACAACAAAAATAATAAAAAGATGTTATCGAAAAACGTTGTAAAGATGCGCATAATAGGATGTCATTAATGAGGCAAACAAAAGGATTTGATTGTAAGAATGTTTAAGGGTAAAGAACTTAGTGAACCCAACCAAAGGATATGCAAGTGGGTTCTCCCAAAAGTAGGCACAAGCCTTTTATTGCCCTTGCATAACTTCAAACCAAGGAGTTCGTGGGCCCTGTGGATGATTAATGGTTATGGAAAGTTAAATACAAAAACCTAGAAGAAACTACCTAAGAATTCGGACACATCAAACCAAGACATCAAACAAGAACATGAAATTGGCAAGGAGGTGAGACATGGAAAGCATAGATGAATGAGAGAGAGTGGAACAGATTTCCTGACTAAGGTTACATGAAGTCCCTTGTGAAGTTTGTGGTTAAATAACTTGATAAAAGCCATCTTTAGTCCAGACCAAAACCAACCATGTTTAGGGACCTCACATCACCATTCTAAGATTGGTCTACCCCCCCTGAGACAAAAGAGTGCTTCCACAGAACAACCGCCATTCCTTATTAAAGAAGAAAAGAGAAGTAGGAAGTGAGGAAGTGCCTTAGAGGAAAACTACAAGCATGGGTAACATGTCTTTCTAGCCTCATAACCAATGCTTGCAGCCCGTTTATTGTGTCTAACGAGTGTGCTTTGAATTTTCATCATTTTTTTCTTTTTTTCCTTTTTTCAAAATAAGAACCACACCATGCAAAGACTTATTCAACTTCTTGTTATTGGTCAACACAGAATGGTAAGAAATCCATGAAAACACACATGCATCCAAGTAAGCAAAAAGGCACAAAGAATACTAAATCTCCTTAAAGTCACATCCTATTCAAACTTTTGAATCCTTTCCAAATTTGGAAACTACCAAAGTTACAAATTCGTTAAAGTTTTATTAATGAAAAAGGGACTACACATTTCCAGAACAAGGAAAACCATAGAGTTCATGGATGGGTGGATGTTGCAAACTCACTGTCTATTTCATGAAAAAGAAACCATGTCCTAGTTATCAGTAACAAAATTCAAAACTAGAATCCAAACACCAACAATCAAATAACTAAATAGTACATACCACCATCAAACAATGAATTACCATTGTGCTTGGCACTTATTAACAAAAAGTTGAAAAATCATACTAGAATAAAAAAAAATATACAAGAAAGTGTAAACTATTCAAGAAATAGCAAATGTACTAATGATGGTATAAAAAAAATTAGAAAAGATTAATAACATGAAAAAATGGTGTAAAATAAAGAATGTGCAAAACAAAAAAATTTGTAAAAGTAATAAGGTGTAAAAAAAAAGGATGAAAAATTGAGGAGCCACTTATATAGTTAGCATGGATGGCCATCTCCCCCACAACTAAGTTGGGAGGAGGAGACCTGAAGTATTGAGCATGGTTTTCCATCCAATGAGGCGTTTGTTGTATTAACTAGCCTATGCTCATTGAAAATTTTGACTTGTTGTATGTTGATTAGCTATTTCTTATCTAGGCTTTTGGGTTTGTGAAAATCATGGTCCTAGATGGAAAAATTTCATAAATTATATAAGGTCATTCCCATAATGTCTAGAACTTAGTTTGTTGAGGTACATGTGTGGGGTTCCAGGTGAGACCCTTATCTCTTGGTTGAAATTTAACTTTTCTAATTCTAAGGTCATGGTGCTTTTTGTTGAATGCCTTATGCAACTTGTTCGATGATAGGGCCACCAATTGGTTTTCATCTCGTAAGTTGAGAGTCATTAATCTTTCTTTCCACTCTAGACTTAAGTCAAGGTAAAGATCACAGGTTGTTGAAAGTATACGAAGCTTAGATTGAATAGGGAGTGTTGGTAATTTTTTGTACACTAAATCATAGGGAAAATAACCTATAGGAAGTTTTCATGTTGAGTGGTAAGCCTAGAGGACATCATTGAGTTTTGTGCTCCAATCTTTCCTATATTTGCTAACAATTCTCATTAGTATCTTTGTGATTTCCCTATTAGTAACCTCAGCTTGACCATTGGCTTAGGGGTGGTAGGGTGTTGTGAGTTCATGTTCAACGCCCAAGCATTGCATAAGCTTTCGAAAAGTAGTGCCTGTAAAGTGAATTCCATTATTAGAAATTAATGCACATGGTATACCAAACCTATTTATAACATTTTTTTGTACAAACCGAGCAGTAGTAGAAGATGTACAATCAATGAGGGCTATTGCTTCTGCCTATTTTTTACGATAGTCAATAGTGACTATGATGTACACTTTTCCATTTGACATGGGTGTGATGGAACCCATGAAATCAATTCCCCAGATGTCGAAGGATTCTAGTGGTTGAATCCATTGTTAAGGTCCCTCGATTCGAGCAGTTATCCATCATCTCATTGGCAGCATTCACAAGAGTGGACATATTGATGAGCATCCCTGAAGAGTGTTGGCCAATAATACCCTACCATTAGGATTTTAATGGCTGTGCATCTCTTAGCATAGTGGCCCACACAAGGACCTTCATGAGTGTCTTGGAGAATGAATAGTTGATCAACATCAGGGACATACCAATAAACTAGGCCATTGGTGCACACCTTATAAAGGTGTTCATTGATCTCCATGAAGCATTTTACCTAGTGAAGAACTGTTGTTTCTTCTAGTGGTCCAACCCTTGTGGCATCTCTTGGGTGAGAAGATAGGTAAGAATGCCATCATACCATTTAGGCTAATTGGGAAATTGTTTAGTTATAAACCCAACAAAGAGGATTTCATCAAAAAACTAATCAAATAATGGACTTTCTTTCTCTTTATCATTCCATCGCAACTGAGATAAGTGATCAGCAATCACATTCTCAGTGCCCTTTTGATCTATCATCATAAGATTGAATTCTTGTAAGATTACCAGCCACCGTATGACATGGGGGCTCACTGTCAGATTGTTCATCAGGAAGTGGATGGCACTATGGTCCATGTGCACAAACACTTTGTATCCAAGCACATAATGTTTAAAATTCTTTAGAGTAAACACCACTACCATGAATTCTTTTTCGGTGGTGGTGTAGTTTAATTGTGCACCCACAACACCTTGGCTTGCATAGTGGATATAATATGGATGTTACTTATTGTCCATCTGCATAAGCACAACTTCCAAGGAATAATTTGATGCATTAGTCATGACATAAAATGGTCTAGACCAATTGGGTGCTTATAGAATTGGAGTTTATACAAGTTTCTCCTTTAGTTGCTGATGAGTGGCGAGGTACCCCTACACTTGGCCATAGGAATATGAGTGTCTCACATGTGATCTGGTCGAACTCCAAGGACTAAGTGCTTACGCGCCTTAATGGAACACTTAAGGTTAATTAATTTTTGTCCTCCCAAACTTACTTATATTTTCACGGTTGTATGGTTAAGTAAGTTTGAGGTATGTGATTTTTATAACTTTTATCTTTTTAACGCCTTTGCTAGTAGGGAAAGGTGAAGAGAACTAAATAACTAAATTTCATTAACTATTCACTAACCAAGTTCTAAGAATTTTAGCATCAGTATCTGTTCCCAGTTGTCACACACATCTTGAACTAGTGCAACGCTACTGGGATTACCAAACACTACTCGTTACTAGGTTACCAAGCGTTACACACGTGCTCGAAGCGGTCGTACTGAATGCACTTAATTAGGAGAGTCAAGGGTTGAGAGAGAAAAATTATCTAGGAAAGCATTTAAACAATTAATAATTAAATCCTATTTAGCTTAGTCCATATGCTGCAAGGTTTATCATAAAGTTCATCTTTATTGTTGTACACAAATGTGTGCTTAGGTACAATTTGCTCGAATAAAGATCCGTTCACTTTGAGACTCCTATTGCAGGCACATGGAAATTATTCTAACTCTGGAATGGTAAAACTACTATAGTTTGGCTAAGGGACTAACTCTAGATGCCTAAAACATGGAAAGTTGCCTCTTATTTATAGGCATTGCGGCAGGCTACAATATAGCATACACAATATCGTAGGGACGGATGNAGAGAAAAGAGAGAAGAGAGAGAGAGAAAAAAGAAGTCTGTTGCTGTCGACGCCAAGATTGCGCCTTTCGTTGTTTGTCCGTAAGTGTGCCATCAATCTTGTTCCTTGCATAATTGCTTCAGCACCAGTCCATTCCAAGTGTTTCCTCCAGATCCAATCCATAGTTGTATGATTGCCATCTGCACACACAACACAGTCTTATATTAGCAAGGGTAAATGAATTACAATGTAGTTGATACCTTGCCTTAGTGTAAGGTCCATTGGCTAAGTTGTGATATGGCTAATGTGGATCTGGAGATATAATACTAGTGACTACCTGAGGTGTAGGGGCTAAGAGGAAATTGAAAAAATTAGACCAGGACCCCCATGACTGAGAGGGAACCTTCGGTAGCGAGAGAATGGAAAAAGATAAGTAATAAGAAAGATGGAGAAAAAGAAAGAACGACAATGTCGATAAAATGGATGTCAAAGATGGAGATGAAAAAAATAAATGGTGATTGTGGAAATGTTTAAGGGAAAGAAATTAACGGATGCACCAAATAGGAATGCCAGTGGGTCCTCCCCAAAGCAGGCTCATGCCCTTAATGACCTAACAATCCCACATTCAAAGAGTTCGTAGGCTTTAGAAATGCCATTGGGAAGCAAGAGTTAAAGTCTTAACCACAAGAATTTACCAAAAAGAAAACAATGCATCAACCAAAATATGGACTATTGATACAACTAGCAATGAGGTGCAAAATGGGGAAAGAAGGATGGAAGAAGAGAATGGAATGGAGTCTCAAGAACAAGGTGGTGTACAGCCCCTTATGTGTTAATGGTTAATGTGACTTAGTAGATCTCATTCCAAATCCAGCCTCAAACAATCCACATCTAGTGACTTCACATTAATACATTTGGCCAATCCATCCACATGAAGCAACAAGAATGCCTCTTCCAAAAAGTCACCACCATTCCAACGAAATGAGAAAGGGAAAAGTAGGAAGTGAGAAAGGGCCTTAGTTAAAGGGAACATGTTTGTTTAGTTCCATAACTAGTGCTTGTAGCCCAGATGATTATTTCATCTAAGGGGTGTGATTTGAATTCTCACTATTTTTTTGTTTGTGTTTTGCGTGAGAACCACACCATGCAAAGACTTATTATTTTTATTAGCTCAGCTTCCCAATAACGAAGCAACATCATAATGGTAAGGAAACTCAAGAAGAAAACATTGAAGCACCCAAGAGAATGGCCAGCACAAATGCATCAAGTTCCCTTGAAGTCACACCTTTTTCAATCCTTGAGTCCTTCCTTAGTTTGAGAAATACCCAGTCACCAATTAATTGATAGTTCTTATTATTGAAGGAAAGGGACTGTACAGTTCCAAGCCAAGAGAGACCATAGAAATTCATAGATGCATGGATGACATGGACTCATTACCTGTTATATCAAAAGAACCATACCTTAGTATCAACATCATAACTCATAGGTAAAAACCAAATATTAGCAATCAATGGAATATAGTTCATACAATCTTCAGGAGCACTTTATTAAGTGACGAATCAAACAAAATAAATAAACACACACAAATAAATGAAAAAGTATGAACAATGTTGCAAAACAAAAATAAGAAAAGTTAAAGAAATTTTGCAAAACAAAAATGTGTAAAACAAAAACTTAAAAAGGAACTGAGGGCCTTGACTGATCAGCATAGGTGGCCATCTCCCCCATGGCTAAGTTGGAAGGGGGAGATCCGATCGGAGTGCTTCAGGTTATTATTATTTTAGGAATTTCTAGATTCCTCCTATTGATATTTTCAAGTTAAGGGTTGGAAGTTGACGACACTCTTGCTCCAGTGTATCTATGCTCTTGATGTGGGTGCAAGTTGTTCCCCCAGTTAGTTCCATGCACTTTGATGAGTTGCTCTCTTGATCAGCTATCAACCATTGGGTGTCTTCTTGTTGTGTGGTTGCTACATACAGGTACTTTTGTATGTTAATTTCTTGGGCACACCAGTTGCATGTAGGCAATGTTGAACATTCCTGTATGCAATCGCCCCCTGTGTCACTGTATGTGATGCATGGAACTTTCTTCTTCTCGAACTTCCCAAAAGTGTTTTCCTTAGATATTTCTAGGGAAAGATTGTGGATTTCTAGGCATGCATTTATGGTACTTAGCCATGCCCTCCCCATTATTATTAGGAAGTCCCCTTTGTCATTGTTTACTTGTATCACTAGGAAATCAGTTGGGTATGACCAACCACACATAGTGATAATGTTGTCCTTCACTAGTCCCAAAGGAACAGTGATGGACTGGTCATCCAACTCTAAGCGAATATTTCTCTTCTTTAGTGGAGGTAGGTTCCAGGCTTTATACATCTCTTGTGATATTAAGTTGACTCTAGAACTTGAGTCCAAAAGAGCTTTACATAGTTCATTCCCAATGACTTGGAGATAGATTAAAGGAATTTTGGGATTAGTGAACTTCCTGGGAAGGTGGCCCTCCTTAATCAGTTAGTGATGGTATTTGTTAACATAACCATGTGTGTTGAGCTCTGTTTCTGATTTGAAGGGAGCTCTGAAGACTTATTTGATGGAGAAGCATTCAGAGGCTCAACCGCTTGTGGTTGTGAGAGCTTGTTTGGACTATTGGTTCTAAAGAAAGGTCTTCTCTTTGTGTAGTTGTTAGAACCAATAGCGGGTTGAAGGTTTACAACTCTCATAGCATTGTGTTACTACGGTTGAGTGGGGAGTTCCCATTGCATTTCTGGATTAGGTGGCAACAGAGCTATCGGTATGAGAGTTGCAGATGGATTTGGAGGATGGTATGTATGTGGTGTGTCTCCCCTAGGAGAAGGAGTTCTATAATACTCTTCAGCTTGGTATTGATGTTGTGGAGTCACATGACCAATCGAGTCACATGGAGAGATTGGCTGCTGCACGTAGTAGCCATACGGATCCGATTACCGGTAAGGATATTGTTGCCTTGGTGGTGGCATCCCCCATGACTGTGGGTATTGCCACTTCTAGTGTTGCTCAATAGGTTGTGGTGGAGTTCCACTTGGATAATATGTTAAAGGTTGGTGGAACTGCCTTGGATTACCTTGGGGATAAGGTAACCGTCGGAGTGTTTGTCGTTTGTTAAGTCATGGGTTAAGTGCATACACCCAGACTCTTGCAAGTGTGAGATTACTAGGCAACATCCCTTAGGATGGTCATATTGGCATATCTCACATCCATTGTCATTGTCCGTATCAAAATCCACAACCTCTTCAGTGATGGCGATTTTACCCTTGCCTTTGTTATGTGCATGGTCCAAATCCCTCTTTTTCTTTTTATCATAGTCACTACTTTGCTCCTTAGACTCCTCTACGATTTTGAGAACGGTTTCAAATCTACTATCTAAGGAGTCCCACATTTGTTCTACCATTGTTGACACTTCTATTGTTAATTTTTGGAGTGACAAGGTTTTTCTATTCACCATCTCTTCGAGTGGTGACTCTTCCTCCTCCTCACAGAATCTCACTCCCCTTTTTCGGAGGGAAGGATTGTGGTTGTACTCTTCTGAACTTTCTCTCTTGCATAGCTCTTCTTCTTCCTTAGCTACTTGCTCCAACAATCTATGAACTTGATGGAACCTAAGCTCTGATAGTCTCCCTTGGGCATACGTTCCAAGGGTTCTCTTGGTTTCATGCCTAAGTCCATCTACGAGATGGCGTAGTTGATCCTACTACTAGTAACCATGGCCTGGGCAATGATGTAGCAGTGCATAATATCGGCCCATGGTAGCATCCAAGGGTTCATGAGTTCCCTGCTTCCATCCTTGGATTTGCTTTCATAGGTTGGACACTCAGGAGTACATTTGATATTTATCATTAAATAATTCTAGCATCGTACTCCACCTTCAAATGGATTCCGGTTCTAAGGATCGGTACCAGCTTTTTGCTTCTTTCATCAGTGTCCTTGGGAATAACTTTAATTTTTTCCATTCATTATCAATGTTCTACAAGGCACATGCATCATGAAATGCTTGTAAGTGGTTCTGAGGATCAACGTTGTATCCCCCCTCAAATCATGGGATATTATTCAAGTCTAACCTCTTGATCCTGCTATCTTTTTCGTGCCTTGTGGGGATTCTTACAGCCTCTATGATGTCTAACATGCTTCGGGTTGCAAGTAGGGGTTCTTCATGGTTATTTCTTTCATAGCGTCTATGATGTCTATGCAGTTCCCTACTTTTCCTTCTTCCATGTCGTGATTCTCTAGAGTGCCCTCATCCTCGCTCTCAACTCTCTCATCGAGGCTTCTCACTTTGCTTACCCTTATCCTCACGGTTAGGTTCCTTATGACTGCATCTTGATACTGAAGGAGAGGGTGAATGTGATAATGAAGGTAAAGAAGAAGGAGAACCATTGCCATGACGATGTTTCCTACCTTCTCTTTGGTGGTCCCAGCCTCGATCATGACGACAATCAAAGTGCCCGCCCTTATCATGTGTTTGTGTTCCCTCGTTGAACACTTGGTGTTTGTGGGGATCAAAACCAGGGTTGTGAATCATGGAGTGAAGGTTCTAATACACCACCTCCTCACCATCGTTAGGAGGTGGAACATCATTTTGTGGAGAACCTATTGAAATAGGTTCACCACCCTCAATTTTACTTAATATGGATGGAGCGTTATGGGGTCCTTTGCCCTTCATAGATGTGTGGTAACTCTCCTGTCGCAAGTCCCGTTGATGTTGCACTTCTGTGGGATGGTAGTCCCTTATGTCGTAATCCCATACAACGTACTCTATGTACAGTTGTGACATGCCTATTCATGCAAGAGCACGAAGGAGCATGTTGGGGATTGCTCAATCTGGAGGCAACACTATGTTACCCTCCAAGTCTCTCCAACACAGTTGTTCATCTTGATGGAGAATAAAGGTAATTTCAAGTATATACTCATTGTGATGAATATATACCACACAGAATTGTTGAGAAACTGGTGGATTTTGGTTATGTGTGTTGTGCCATTGACTGTCTCTAGTGTTGTTCCTAGGCGGTGAAGTGCTTTTGTGTGAAGAAGAAGACATTTTTTTCTTATTCGATGTGCTATTTACTGTTATCTTATTTTTTTCTTTTGATCAACCCTAAGGGTTTGTTCTAGCATCCCAACGATATGAATGATCTCCTATTTTCTATGTAGCGCACAAACAACTAAGTCCCTAGCAATGACACTAATGATGAGTGGCAAGGTATCCCTACGCTCAACCATATGAATACGAGCATCTCACATGTGATCCAGTCAAACTCCAAGGACTAAGTGCTTACACACCTAAATGGAACACTTAAGGTTAATCAATCGTTGTCCTCCCAAACTTACTTGTATTGTCATAGTTTTATGGTTAAGTAATTTTGAGGTATGTGATTTTTATAACTTTTGTCTTTTTAATGCCTATGCTAGTAGGGAAAGGTGAAGAGAACTAAATAACTAATTTTCATTAACTATTCACTCACCAACTTCTAAGTATCCTAGAATTAGTATTTTTTCCCACTTGTTGCACACACCCTAAACTAGTGCAACGCTACTGGGATTACCAAACGCTACTCATTACTGGGTTATCAAGCATTAGACACGTGCTCAAAGCAGTCGTACTAAATGCACTTAACTAGAAGAGTCAAGGATTGAGAGAGATTAATTATCTAGGAAAGCATTTAAACAATTAAAAATAATTAAATCCTATTTAGCTTAGTCCATATGCTGCAAGGTTTATCAAAAAGTTCATCTTTATTGCTGTACACAAATGTGTGCTCAGGTACAATTTGCTCGAATAAAGATTCATTCACTTTGAGACTCCTACTATGGGTACATGGAAATTATTGTAACTCTAGAATGGTAAAACTACTATAGTTTGGCTAAGGGACTAACACTAGCTTCCTAAAATATGGAAAGTTGCCTCTTATTTATAAGCATTGCGGCGGGCTGCTATATCGCGTACGCGATATCGTAGGGGCGAACGCGATATCGCGGCTCATTAGTTGCTGATATGCTTTTTCACATTCAGTGGTCTAGAAAAATGATGCATCTTTCTTTATTAGCTCAACTAATGGTTTTGAAATCTTAGAGAAATTCTCTATGAATCACCACTAGTAGCCAATATGTCTAAGGAATGACCGAACATCTTTGATGGTTTTTGGTTGATGGGTAATTCTTTAGATGACCCTTATTTTTTTAGGGTTTACTTCAATTCTTGCTTGTGATATTCTATGCCCCAATGCAATGCCTTTCTAGATCATTAGATGACTATTTTACCAATTGAACCAAAATCTTGTTTCAACACATCTCTTCGAAACTTGCTTAAGGTGGTCCAAGGCTTGCTCAAATGTAGCTCTATAGGTGAAAAAGTCATCCATGAAGACTTCCATATCGCTACTGATCTATTATTGAAAAATGCTTAAGAACAAGCGTTGGAATGTATCAGAGGTATTACATTGACCAAATGGCATCTTGTAATATGCAAAAGTCCCCTAGGGACTCATGAATGTTGTCTTGGCCTAGTCCTTTAGCACGATTTGGATTTGGTTATAGCCACTATAATCATCCAAAAAACTATAATAACAATGCCTAGATATTGTGTCTAACACCTAATTAATGAATGAAAATGGAAAATGGTCCTTGATTATTTCCATATTTAGTAGTTGAAAATTAATGCAAACCTGCCACTTGCCATCTTTCTTTGGCACAATCACAAGTGAACTAATCCACTCGCTATCTGCAATAGGATAGATGAACCATGCCTTGAGGAGTTGTTTGATTTCTTCCTTGATGATCTACTTTACTTTGAGATTTAGTTTCCCCTGTGGTTGTCTCTTTGGCTACATGGTTGGATCAATGTAGATACAATGCTAGCATATCTGAGGATTAATCCCTGTGAGTTCAAGATATGACCAAGCAAAGGTTGCTGACCATTTTTCAACCACTTTTAATAGCATCATTTTTTGTTCTAGAGCAAGGTTTGCATTGATTATTACCAACTTCCCATTTTTTAAGAACACATATTCCATGTTAGTCAGCAAAGTTTTTAATTCAAGGGATTCTTGCCTAAAATTTTTAGGAATTTCTAACTCTTCCTAGTAGGTATTATCATTTGCATCATCAAAGAGTTGGTGATGAACTTGCTCCAGTTCATCCATGCCTATGACATATGTGCATGTCAAGCTCTTAGTAGGTTCTATGCAAAGTATGTTGTTTTTAAAATTAGTGGTTAGCCACTAGGTGACCTCTTATTTTGTGGCTACTATGTATAGACACCTTTGAATATCAGCTTCTGGTGCACACTGCTTGCATGCAGAGATGGATGCTTACTTCATTGACCAGAGTTTCTGCACACAATTGCACCCTATATTGCTATACGTGATGCATGGAACTCGCTTCTTCTCGATCTTCATGAATGCATTTTCTTTAGATATTTCTAGGAAAAAATCTTTGATGCACATTCTTGCATCAACAATGCTTAACCATGCCTTTTCCATGATGATTGGGAAGTTCCCTTTGCAATTCTCCACCTTGATTACTAGAAAATTAATAGGATAAGACCACCCATAGATAGTAATCACAATGTCTTCTACCAATCCTAATAACATAGTCATGGATTGGTCTACCAATTCTAATATGATATTACTCTTCTTGAGAGGCAATAGGTTCCATGCAGTATACATTTTATGAGAAATAAGGTTGACATCAAAACTTGGGTCAAGAAGAGCCTTACATGGTTCATTTCTAGTAATTTGCAAATAAGTAAGAGGACTCCCAGGATTTTCTAATTTCTTGGGAAGGTTTTTAGCATAAATCTAATTATATATGGCATGAGTAAGCATAATAGTATGGATCCTAGGTAGTATTTGGTTTGAAGAGGACTTGAAGGTATTTGGTATAGAGGAAGATGGAGGAGAAAGGTTGTTAACCTCATGTGTATTTGAGGGCTTAGGTGAATTGTGGGGTTGGAAGAAAGGTATTTTCTTTGATTGAGTATCCAAACCATTTGATTGAGGAATTGGTTGTAGGTTAATGGCCCTAGTAGCATTGCGTTGTTGCAATTGAGCTAGAAGTTCACCTTGCATAGGTGGAGTAGGTGGTAGCTATGCAAAGGGAGGAAGAAGATGTGCAAGAACAAGATGAGGATAAGGGTGAAAGGTGGTATCCATCCTTACATGTGGAGAATAAGTTTGATAAGAATCAAGAGGGTAGTAGTGAGATTAGAAAGTAGAAACATGACTGAAAGAGTCACGTGGAGATAGGGGTTGTTGAACGTAGTACCCATATGAATTAGGTTGTCTATAAGGGTATTACTACCATGGTGGTTCCAGCACCCATGACTGTGGTTGTTGCCACTGTTGATACTTCTCATATGATTTTGATGAAGTTCCACTTGGATAATATTGTTGTGGCTAGTGGAACTACCTAGAATTGCCTTGAGGATAAGGTAATTTTCTGGGTGTTTGCCTTTGTGCTAGTTGTGGATTCAAGGCATATTCCCCAGACTCTTGTAAGTATGACATAATAGAATAACATCCCTTAGGATGTTCATAATGCCAGATGTCACACCCACCATCATCATCTGAGTTGGTTCCTGCAACTTCCTTTATTGCAGCAACCTTACCCTTACCTCTTTGAATGGCAGGTTTAGCTTCCTTGCGCCTCTTATTCTCATAATCACTACCTTGTTCTTTGGACTCTTTAGCAATTTTTAGGACAACTTGAAATCTACTATCAATGAAGTTCCATAACTGATCAACTTTGGCCATAATTTCATATATAAATTTTTGAAGCGGCAAGGTTTTCTGATTCACCACCTCATCAAGTGATGATTCGTCCTCACTATCATAGAACCGAACCTCCCTCTTTCGAATAGAAGGATTGTGGTTATACTCTTTTGGACTTTCTCATTTTCTTAATTCGTCTTCCTCTTTAGCTACTTGCTTAATCAATCTTTGGATCTAATGGATGCTTAATTCTAATAGTCACCTTTAGGCATAGACACTAAGGGTTCTCCTCGTTTCTGATCAAAGCCTATCTATAATGTGGCAAAGTTGGTCCAATTGAGAGTAACCATGGCTAGGACATTTGTGCACTAGGGAGTAGTATTAGCCAATGGTGGCATCCAAGGGTTTGTGTGTCCCTTTTTTTCATTTATGGATCTGCCTTCTTAAGTTAGACACCCTGGAGTACATTTGATATTTGTCATTGAACAACTCAAGTATTATCCTTCATTGTCTAATAGATTCTAATTCTAAGGACTAGTACCAATTTTTTGCTTCTTCAATGAGTGTCCTTGGAAACAACTTGAGCTTTTGCCACTCATTTTCTATATTCTGCAAAGTACATGCATCTTGGAAAGCTTGGAGATGGTTCTGTGAATCTAAGTTGTATCCCCCTTCAAACCTAGGGATATTATTCATCTCTAACCTCTTGATGCAACTATCCTTTACATGCCTTGTGGGAATTCTCACTACCTCTACAATGTTTAGCATACTTAGAGTAGCAAGCAAAGGCTCATTGAGGCCATGATTCTATTGCCTATGATGCCCTCTACTACCCCTTCATTCATGGCATCACATCTCTCTTGAATGCTTGCGCCCTCAATCTTGACTTTCCTAATGGTCCCTTTAATCATTTCGGTCTTTTCGGTCACCTCCATCATGGTTTCATCCCCTATGGTTGTGAACAAAGCTAGAAGAAGAAGAAGATGACAAAGGTGAAGAGGAAGGATGACTAGCACTATCATAGTGCCTACTACTTCCTCTTTGATGATTTTGATCACAATCACGATCTTGTTTCTTGTCTGCATCCCTACCCTAACTTGCCTCTTTGGATCCTCCTTTGTCATTGGATCTATTCTTGCCAAAACTAGGTTGTGGATCATGGATTGCAGATTCTGGTTTTAACATCCTTCACCAAAGTCAAAGAGAGGAATGTCGTTGAATGGAAAACCCCTAGAGAAGGGTTCTCCATCATATTTTTGGTACAAAAAGAATAAAAAATCCTTAAATCTTTTTCCCTTCATAGATTCATGATGCTATTGTAGCTATCGATCCCTTAGACATCGTGCTGTAGTGGGATGACAATCCTTGGAATTACTATCATGCATAACATACTTAGCATGAAGTCTTTAGAGACCCCATCATATAAGCATTTTTTGGAGCATCATAGGAATGAATTGATTGGGTAGCAACATAATGTTGCTCTCCATGTCATGCCACTGCAGTTGTTCATCCTGGTGTAGGATGAAGGTGAAATTTAGTACATACTCATTAAGATGAACATATACCACTTTGTATTGTTGAGGCACCAGTTAATGTACTCCATTAAACTTGGGTAGAGAATCACTCTTATGAGAAGAAGACATTTTATGTTAGAAAATAAGAATGTAGTATGCTTCTTTAAAATTGTTTTAGTAATTTGAAAGTATGATATGACTCTAACATTCATTCCAACGATTTTTAATAATTTTTCACTAGTCCTAGGTAGTGCATGTAATAACTAAAAGGCCCTTGGAAATGGTGTCAATGATGAGTGGCTATGTACTCCTATGCCCAACCATACAAATCATAAGCATTCACATGCAATCTAGTTGAATTCCACAGATTTGAAGTTCTTGAGTACACTAGTTCAAGGAAGTGAAATCTAATTGGAACCATTATTGTCTTCTTAGTTCCACTCATGAAGCACATGTATATGGTTAAGTGCAACTGAGGTATATGATTTTTATCATTTTATATTTTATAAGTTTAATCACTTAGGACTAGAATGAAAGGTAGAGTAATTTAAGATCTAATTCATCTACTGCCTAGCTAGCCTAACACAAATACTTGTTCCCACTCTCTGAACACATCCTAAACGTGTATAGTGCTATTGGGTTATCAAATGTTAAGAGTTTTTGGGTTACCAAGCACTACACGTATGCTTGAAGTGGTCATGCTTGTGTTCATTAACAATTAGAAATTAATTGTTTAACTAAAATGCATGAATATCAAATGCATTAAAGGAAACATTAATCTATTCTCAGTGCTACAAGGATTATCAGAATGGGTTGTCTTTAGTTCTGTCACACTGCTATGCTTAGGTACATTAGTGCTCGAACAAAGATTTGTACACACTCAAACTCCTGCTGCGGGCATTCAAAAAATATTCTAACTTTGGAGAAAACAAACTACAAGAGCTTCACTATGCTATGAAAAAAAACTGATGAAAAACTATTTGAAAAATCATGGGCCCAAGTGCTATATTTATAGGTTGGCATATACCCCATGATATCATATATTCAACATTGCATCTTAGGGCCCAATATCAGGTATCCGATATTGAGTCTTCAATATCAAAGCGTGTCAAAACATGATTCATCATATGTTTAACACATGTACTTAGTCATGAATTTATTACTTGAGGATTTTTCAAATGGATGTGTTCATCAAAATTTTGGATTATTTACTTTTATTTTTAAGCTTTTTGAATTGTTTATATTTACTTTGAAAAGCTCAAAGTTTACAAGCTTTTCATTCAAGTTATCTTTTAAATTCATTTCTATTGGTGGATTTTATTGACAATGGTTTCTAAAGTCCTAAATATTAATGTTTTTAATTATCACCATGCTTTGTTAATCATTTGGAATGGACTCCTACATTTGATCCAACATCTCTTGAATATCGAGTGTTCATTATTTTATTAAATTTTTAAATTTGTCATTAATTTTTGAGAGAGTTAACAAAGAGATTATCTCTCAAATTGGACAAAAAAAGCATTCTGAAATTTGGCTACAACTAGTACTTTTCATAGGACTTGATATATGATTAAGGTGAATCTTAACTCACTTAAGTGAAAAATTCTTGTATGTGCTAGTAGAATTTATTATAATAGTTTTATATTATAGTCTTCCAAAATCATGTTACTATTTCCATCAAGAAGACCCTATTTTTAACTAATATCTTTTGATTCTTAAAATAAAAAATAATGCAAGCACATTAATAAGAAGATGATGTATTTTATCCTAAGGTTTCTTTTGTTGAAGTTTTAGTAGCTAACCTTCCATTTTCTTTTAATGTTGCTTGAAAAAATGCATCTTTAGAAAGTAGTTCAGTTCTAAAAAATTCTTGAATGGCTAAGGGAACATAGAGATATGTTCATAAGAATTCATAGAAATATCTTATTAATTTAGATGATTTTTAAAAGATTTCATTAAGTAAAAAGTGCTAAAAAAATTCATCTTTTAATGAATATATGTTAAATATTCATAATAGGTAACACTTTTAAGATAATTATTTTATCAATTCTTGTACAACTCTTGGGCAAGATATGAAGACAACTTATTATGGGGATGATGGTTCCATCAATATGGCGATGGCCTTCTCCTCCTCTACCTAATATTAAATATCTTATGAATTATTTGAGGTCTTACTAATAAACTGCAAACAAAATTTGTTGGTGAGTTCCTTCATACATGATATGTATTTTCATTTTATTCTTCTTTAAAAGATTAAATTCCAAATTCAAATATAGTTATTACTAGTAACAACATTCTTTACAATTCTATAATATTATTTACTAGTCATAATATGGATGGAGGTAGTGCAATCCTTATTATCGATCATTTTTGGTCAAATAAAACTATCTATCAAAGAAAAAATAATTTTGTAGTTTAGGTAATTCTTCAAGATGCTTCATGTCCTTTTGGAATTTGCAACATTTATGCTCCTACTATTTCTATATATAGAATTCTTCTATGGTAGTTTCCTCTTCAAAGTTTGTCAAACATTTTATAGTTTTTTAATGGTAACTTTAATATGTTAAAAAATTCTTATAACAAAATTGGTAGAGCTTCTTTTCAACTTGTAGGCCATGAGCTTTCTACTTGATGTAATCTTTAAATTTTTTTTTGATTATTGAATGTTGCTAGTTTTTATGCTCATTGTGATGATTAATTTACATGATCTAACTTTTGAAAGGATTTAAAAGACTTTATCAATTTTATTTTTCCAAATACTCTTCTTGGTTTTGCAATGGAAAGGTTAAAGCCCTTAAAGATGCAACATTATCAAATTATTTTTCTATTTATCTTAAATTAGAATTTGGTTTTAAATCTTAAGTTAATGTTATGAGCTTTTCCATATGAATGAATCTTTATTTCTTTCTCTATCCAGAAAAGATACTTTAAGGTCTTTTGAAATGTTGAAATGATATCCCTTAATAATTTTGATTAGATTAATTAATGGTTGAATACCAAAGAACATGTTAGAAATTTTACCTACTAGTTAGGTAGGCAATTTTCCATGAGACAAAGGGAGACTGAGAAAAAAATTTAGAATAATATTCAACAAATCAACAATGATCTTCTTAATACTAACCTTCAATAGTGACTTGCTTATGTTTTTTCTATCAAATAGATATGGGAAATGCATAATGTAAAAAATGCTCTCATTAAGAATCATCTTTCTTGGTTAAAAGTGAATGAAGAACTATGCTAGAAGTTTAAATTCTTGAAAGGTAATGCCAATTTATCGAGTATTGATTCATTGGAAGTTGATAGTAATATTACTTTTGATCCTCTTATTATCAATGGTTTTCTTGAGATACATTTTTATCAATGGTTTTCTCTTTATAATTTAGACCATTTACCAAAGTTATAATAATTTTCTTGAGCAAGATATTTCTCTTTTTGAAATTAAATATGTAGTATTTAACTTGGTCAAAGATGAAACTATAGGCTGTGATGGAATTCCCATTGAATTTTTTAAAAATAATTGGGATGTGATTGATATGGACCTTTTTGTATTTTCACTAAAGTTACTAAGCATTGTTCACTTGATCAAGAGCTAAATAGAGGGGTTAAAAGACTTATTTTTAAGGATGGTAATCTTTTCAAGATTTGTAATTGACATCCTATTACTCTTTTGAATTCAATTTGTGAAATTTTGGCCAAATGTCTTACTCAAACATTAAAACCAATTATTCCTCAATTAATTATTTTGATTCAAACTAGTTTTATTAAAGATAGATATATTTTGGATAATGTTGTTACTACTTAAGAGGGTATGTAATGTGCTGAGGATTCTAATTAAGACATTGAATTTTTGAAATGATTATACTAAAGCCTATGGTTATGATTGAATGACATTTTAGTATTATTTATCTTCACAAATATAATTTCAAAGATAAATTTAGTAGGATGTTTGAGACTCTTTTTGCTGAATCTAATACACTAGTGGCAACAAATATTAACATTACAAATAGTTTTAAACTTGACTACTCAATTCAAAAAGGTTATCCTCTTACATCCTATCTCTTCATCATTGTTGCAAAATTTTTATATCACGATATTTAGAATGATCAAGAATTTAATTTGCTACAATACATCTTTATTAAGAATAATGTTTCTACATCATTAAATTACATTGTGCATATGACTTTTTTATAAGAAGAAATGAAAAATCTATTATAGATCATTCTTTTTTCATGTTGGTTAATAATGTAGATTTTCAGGCTCTCAAATTACTTGGTAAAAATCTTCTATATTATACAAGAAAAAATTCAAAGATGAGGCTGTCTCTAAATCTATACATTTTGTGGAAAAGTTAGATGTCTTCAAGTTATTTTTTCCCTTTTCCTTTGTTGGATCCTCAAAAATTTTATGACATGTTACAATAAAAAAGATGAAGGAAAAGCTTTATAAGTGAAAGGATAATAAATTTTCAATGCTTAGAAAGTTTATTTTTTGTAAGCATATTATCCAAGCAACTCGTGTATTATTTCTTGTGTTGGGCTTTGATGAGTCACATTTTGATTGGCTCCGATATCAGGTACACGATATCAAGCCCCAAGATGCGATGTCAAATATCTAATATTGCGAGGTATGTGCTAACCTATAAATATAGCGCTTGGGCACATGGTTTCTATATAGTTTTTTATCATGGCATAGCGAAGCTCTTGCATTTTATTTTCTCTAGATTTAGAATATTTTCCAAAGTGCTTGCAGCAAGAGTTATTGAGTATACGAATCTTTATTCAAGCATTGTTGTACTTGAGCACAACAATGTGTGTGGAAATAAAGATGAGCTTTTTGATCAAACCTTGTAACACCTTGGCTAGCTTAAATACTTTATTTATGCATTTAATGTTTTATGCAATTCTTTTTAATGTTTCTAAGTAATTAAGCCAAAGTAAGCTAGTTAGATTCAATAGTAGTTAATTAATTAAGCACATAAGCATGACTGCTTCGAGCATGCGTATGACTCTTGGTAATCCCAATAACGCTTAACATTTGGTAACCCAATAGCATTACACATGTTTAAAATGTGCACAAAAAGTGGGATCAGATACTTATGTTAGGATAGTAAGTTATTGATCAACAATTAGAGTAAGTTAAATTGATTATAAATTATGTTTCAACCTATTTTTAATCGTAGATAAATAAAATATAAAATAATAAAAATCATGTGCCTTAATTATACTTAACCATACAATTAAGCTTCACAAGTATAGTTGAGAATACAATGATTGTCATGATTAGATTTCATAGTCTGGAACTAATATACATAAGAACTTAAGGTTTTGTAGAAATCAACTAGATCGCACATGAATGCTTGTGATTCGTATTGTTGGGTGTAGGGGTAGCTCATTGTTCATCATTGGCATCATTACTAGGGATCTTTTAGTTGTTACTTACACTATCTAGGATTTAGTGAAAATTATTCAAAATCATTGGAATGAACCCTAACATCATATCATACTTTAAAATAACTACACAATTTTAAAAAGCACACTATGTTTTTATTTCTCTAAGATAAGATGTCTTCTTCTCACAGGAGTGATTCTTTGCCCAAGTCTAACAGAGTACATCAGCTGGTGCCCCAACAATACAGAGTGGTATATGCTCATCCTGATGAGTATGTATCCAATTTCACTTTCATCCTACATCAGGATGAATAACTGCAATGGCGTGACATGGAGGGCAACATCGTGTTGCTTCTTGATCAATCTGTTCATGCGATGCTCCAAAAAACTCTTATGTATTTAGGCCTTCAAGGATTTCATGCTAAGTACATTATATAGGATAGTGACACCAAGGATTATCATCCAACTAAGGCACAACGTCTAAGGGATCAATAGCTAGAACAACACTATGAATCTACAAAGGGGAAGTGGTTCAATAATTTCCCATACCTACTATACCAAAAAGATGATGGAGAACCATTCTTTGGGGGTTTTTCATTTAGTGAAATTCCTTTCTTTGACTTCGATGAAGGAGGTCAAAACTAGAACCTGCAATCCATGATCAACAATCCTGGGTCTAGCAAGAATGGATCCAATGATAAAGGAGGATCTAAGAAGGAGAGTCAAGGTAGGGATGTAGGCAAGAAACAAGATCATGATCATGGCCACAATCATCGAAGAGGAGGTAGCAAGCACCATGATGATGCTAGTCCTCCTTCCTCTTTACCTTTGTCATCATCTTCTTCCTCTTCTAGCTCTGACCGCAACTGTAGAGGATGCAATCATGATGGGGGTGGCTGATGGGACTGAGATAATCAAAGGGACCATTGGATAAGTCAAGACTAAGGGGGCCAACATACAAGAGAGACCCACCACCATGAATGAAGGGTTAGTAGAGGACATCATAGGCACCAGAATCATGGCCTTGATGAGCCTTTACTTGCTACCTAGAGTATGCTAAATATCGTAGAAGCAATAAGAATCCCTACAAGGCACATTAAGGATAGTTGGATCAAGAGGCTAGACATGAAAATAGTATCTTTAGACTCGAAGGGGGATACAACTCAGATCAACAGAACCATCTCTAAGCTTTCCAAGATGCATGTGTCTTGCAGAATATAGTAAATGAGTGGTAAAAACTTAAGTTGTTCCCCAGGACACTCATTAAAGAAATAGAAAATTAGTATCGATCCTTAGAATCAGAATCTATTAGATGATAAAGTACAATGCTTAAACTATTCAATGACAAGTATCAAATGTACTCCCAAATGTCCAACTTGAGGATGCAAATTAAAGGATGGAAACAAGGGCTAATGCTATCCCTTAGTGCACAGATGGACTAGCCATGATTATTCTCAACTGGAACAACTTCACCACATTGTAGATGGGCTCTAATAAAAAATGAGGAGAACTCTTGGCATCAATGCCCAAGGGTGATTGTTAGATTTAAGGGCTCATCAAATCCAAAGATTGATTAAGAAGGTAGCGAAAGAGGCAGGAGAATTAAGAAAATGAGAAAGTGTAGAAGAGTACAATCATGATCCTTATATTCGCAAGAGGGATGTTTGATTGTGTGATAGTGAGGAAGAATCAACATTTGATGAGGTGGTGAACTAGAAAACCTTTTTACTTCAAAAATTCACCTATGAAATTTTAACAAAGGTTGATCAGTTATGAGACTCCATGGATAGCTAATTTCAAGCTGTCCTAAAAATTGTTGAAGAGTCCAAAGGACAAGACAATGATTATGATCGTAGGAGGTGCAAGAAAGTTGAATGTGCCAATCAAAGAAGGAAGGGCAAGATCACTGCAATAGAAGAATTTATGAGAACTGAATCTGATGATGATGGTGAATGTGACATTTGCCATTATGAACATCCTAAGGGATGTTATTCCATTGTGTCGCACTTACAAGAGTATGGGATGTACACTTTGAATCCATGACTAGCACAAAGGTAAACACCTAGAAGATTGTCTTATCCTCAAGGAAATTCTAGGTAGTTCCATCAGTAATAACAATATTATCCAAGTGAAAATTCTTAGCAACCATATGAGCAGTATCAATAGTGGCAGCAACCATAGTCATGGGTGCTAGCATCACCAAGGTAGCAATACCCTTATAGATAACCTGATCCATATGGGTATTACGTTCAACAACCCTTGTCTCCACTTGACTCTTTTAGTGATGTTTCTACTTTCCAACCTCACTAATATCTTTCTAATTATTATCGAACTCATTCTTCACATGCAAAGAGGGATACCACCTTGTACCCTTATCCTTCTCCTGTTCTTGCACATCTTCCTCCACCCTTAACACAACTACCACTAGCTCCATCTATGTAGGATGAACTCCTAGCTTAACTACAATAATGCAATACCACTAGGGCCATTAATCTACAACCAGTTCATCAACCAAGTGGTTTAGATACTTGATCTAATAAAAGACCTTTCTTCCAATCCAAAAATCCACCTAAGCCCTCACATACACTTGTTGTTGGCAACCTCACTTATCCATCTCCCTTTGTACCTAATTTCTTCGAGTTTTTTTCAAATAAAATATTACCCAAGATCCATACTATTATGCTTACTCATGCTACATTTGATTGGATTTGTGCTAGCAACGTTCCTAGGAAAGTAGTTGATCTTGGAAGTCATCTTATTTATTTGCAAATTTTTGGAAATGAATCATGTAAAAATTTTCTTGATTTAAGTTCTAGTGTCAACCTAATTTTGATGAAATGAATACTACATGAAACTTTCCTCCTCTTAAGAAGAGAAATATCATATTAGAATTAGCATACCAGTCCATCACTATTCCATTGGGACTGGTAGAAGACATTATGACCACTATTTGTGGGTGATCTTATCCTGCTGATTTCCTAGTACTCAAGGTGGAGAACTGCAAAGGAGACTTCCCAATCGTCATGGGAAGGACATGGCTAAGCACCATTGATGAAAAAAATGAGCATAAGAGATCTTTTCCTAGAACTATCTAAACAAAATGCATTTGGGAAGATTAAGAAGAAGTGAGTTCCATGCATCGCATACAACGATATAGGATGCAATTGTATACAGAAACTTTGGTCTATTAAACACGCATCCATCTTTGCATGCAAGTAGTATGCACCATAAGCTAATATTCAAAGGTGTCTATACATATCAGCCACAAAATAGGAGGGCAACCAATGGCTAACCGTTGATTCTAAAAGTAGCATACTTTGCATGGAACCTACTGAGAGCCTAACATGCACATATGTTGTAGACATGGATGAACTAGAGTAAGTTCATCACTTGTTCTTTGAAAATGCAAATGATGATACCTATTGGAGAGAGTTATAAATTTCTAAAAATTTCAAGCAAGAGCCCCTTGAATTAAAAACTCTACTTGCTAGCATGGAATATGTATTCTTAAAAAATGGGAAGTCAGTAATAATCAATGAAAATCTTACTCCAAAAAAAGAAATAGATGCTATTGAAGGTGGTTGAAAAATGATCAGCAACCTTTGCTTGTTCATATCCCAAACTCATAGGGATTGATCCTATGATATGGCAGCATCGTATCTACACTAATTTGGCCATGAAGCCAAAGTGGTAGCCACAAAGGTGATTGATCCCCAAACTAAAGTAGATTGTCAAGGAGGAAATTGAATGACTCCTCAAGGTGGGGTTTATCTACCCCATTACTGATAGAGAGTGGGTTAGTCCACTCATGATTGTACTAAAGAAAGGTGGCAAGTGGCAAGTCTGCATCAATTTTTAGCTATTGAATATGGCAACATTTAAGGACCATTTTCCATTGCCATTTGTTGATCAAGTGTTAGACACAATATTTGGGCATTGCTTTTACAATTTTCTAGATGGTTATAGTGGTCATAAGCAAATCTAGATCATGCTAAAGGACTAGGCCAAGACAATATTCATGAGTCCATGGGGGACCTTTGCATACCTCAAGATGCCTTTTGGTTTGTGCAATGCCCCTACTACATTCCAATGTCTTGTCCTTAGCATTTTTTAATAGTAGATAGGTAGTGGAATGAAAGTCTTCATGGATGACTTCTCCAACTATGGAGCTACATTTGAGCAAGCCTTGGACTACCTTGAGAAAGTATTAAAAAGATGTGTTGAAATAAGCCTTATGCTTAATTGGAAAAAGATTCATCTAATGGTCCAAGAGGGTATTTCATTAGAGCATAGAATATCACAAGAAGGAATTGAGATCGACCTTGAAAAACTTAGGGTCATCTAAGGAACAACCCACCAACCAGAAACCATGAAAGATGTTTGGTCATTTTTTGGACACATTAGCTACTACCGGTGATTCATAGAGAATTTTTCTAAGATTGCAAAACTATTGGTTAATCTAAAAAAGAAATATGCTCCATTTGTATGGACCATAGAATGTGAAAAAGCATTCTAACAACTAGGAGAAACTTGTAGAAACTCCAATTCTATAAGCACCTGACTGGTCCAGACCATTTTATGTTATGATGGATGCATCAAATTGCACCTTGGGAGCTATGGTCATGTAGTTGGATGATAAGAAAAATCCATATTAAATCCATTGCATAAGCTGAAGCATTGTGGGTGCACAATTGAACTACACCATCATAGAAAAAAGGATTGATGGTAGTGGTGTTTGCTCTAGAGAAGTTTAGGCATTATGTGCTTGGATACAAAGTATTTGTGCACACAAACCAAAACATCATCCATTTCCTAATGAACAAGCCAATGGTGAGCCCCCATGTCATACAGTGGCTGGTGATCTTATAGGAATTTTATCATACAATGGTAGATCAAAAGGGTACTGAGAATATGATTGCTGACCACATCTCTTGGTTATGATGGAACAAAAAAGAGGACAAAGGGCCATTATTTGATCTATTTCTTGATGAACTCCTCTTTTTTGAGGCTATAATTGAAAAATTTCCCATTAAGCCTAAATGGTATGATGGCATTCTCACCTATCTTCTCACCTAAGAGATGCCATAAGGGTTGGACCACTAGAAGGAACAATGGTTTCTTCACTAGGTAAAATGCTTCATGGAGATCAATGGACACATCTACAAAGTGTGCACTGATGGCTTGATTCATTCGTGTGTGCATGATGCTGATCAATTATGTGTTCTCTAGGATGCTCATGAGGGTCCTTGTGGGGGCCACCATGCTAGGAGATGCATGACCATTCAAATCCTGATGGTAGGGTACTATTGGCCAAAAAGTTTTAGGGATGCTCATCAATATGTCCACTCTTGTGAACATTGCCAACAAGATGGTGGAATTACTACTCAAATGGAGGGACTTCAATAGTGGATCCAACCATTGGAACCCTTCAACATCTGGAGCATTGATTTCATGGGTCCCATCACACCCATGTCAAATGAAAAGGCGTACATCATAGTCACCATTGACTATTATACAAAATGGGTAGAAGTAGTAGTCATCACTAACTATACATCTTCTATTGCTAGTTAGTTTGTACAAAAAAATGTTGTAAATAGGTTTGATGTGCCACATGCATTAATTTTTGATAATGGAATCCACTTTGCAGGCACTACCTTTTGGAAGCTTATGTAATGCTTGGGGGTTGAACATAACCTAGCAACACCCTACCACACCCCCAAGCCAATGGTCAAGCTGAGGTTACAAATAGGGAAATCACAAAGATACTAACAAGAACTATCATCAAATATAGAAAATACTAAAGCACAAAACTCAACGATGTCCTTTGGGCTTATTGCTCAACATGGAAACTTCCTATACATTATTCTCCTTATGAGCTGGTGTATGGAAAATTACCAATACTTTCTGTTGAATCTGAGGTACGTAAACTTTCAACAATCTGTGACCTTGACCTTGACATAAGCCTAGCCTAAAAAGGAATATTAATGAATCTCAACTTGCTAGATGAATATCAATTGGTGGCCCTGTCATCTAACAAGTTGCAGAAGGCATTTAACAAAAAGTGCCATGACCTTAAAATTAGGAAAGTCAAATTTTAACTTAGAGATAAGGTCCTCTACTAGAACCCCACACACGTACCTCAATGAACTAAGTTCTAGATATGATGGAAAGTACCTTATATAATTTACAAAACTTTTTCTTCTGGGGCCATGATGATCTACAAACTTAAGAGCCCAAACAAGAAATAGCTAGTCAACACACAACAAGTCAAACCTTTCCATGAGCCTAAGTAAGCTGGTGCAATAAATGCTTCATCGAATGGACAACCATGCTCAATCTTTCGAATATTTGCCTTTCAACTTAGTCATGGGGGAGATGGCCATCCATGCTAACTATATAAGTGGCTCCTCAATTTTTCATCTTTTTGTTTTACATCTTGTTACTTTTACAACTTTTTGTTTTACATATTCTTTATCTTACACCATATTGTTATTACATTATTAATTTTACAAAGTTTTTGTTTTACAACATCGTTAGTATGTTTTATTTTTCTTAAATATTTTACACTTTCTTGTATATTTTCCTTTATTTTTAATGTGATTTTCTTATTATGTTTTCATAGTAATGTGCCTTATTGCCAACTAAGTACAGTGTGTTTTATTGATGTGGGGCATGTGCTATCTAGTTATTTGATTGTTGGTGTTTGGATTCTAGATTTGAATTTTGTTACTGAAGATTAGGACATGGTTTCTTTTTCATGAAACAGGTAGTGAGTCCATAACATCCACCCATCCACAAACTCTATGGTTTTCCTTATTTTGGAAGTATGAGGTCTCTTTTTCATTAATATAACCATAATGAACTTATGACTTTGGTAGTTTCTAGATTTGGGAAGGATTCAAAGGTTTGAACAGGGTGTGACTTCAAACAGATTTAGTACTTGCTGAGTCACATTTTGTCAATTGCATCAATGTAACCTCATCGATGAGGCCTTGTTGACTAGGCATCATCGAGGAGGCCTAGTCAATGCATCTTACCATGCATCAACGAGGTCCTATTGATGTAGTGTCATGTGTTGGCTATAAATATGTCCTTCAACCACATTTATGACATAAGAGATTATAGTTTTAGCAAAGCTCTTTCATTTTTTCAATTTGAAAGTTAGAATTTTTCTTCTGAGTGCCTGCAACAAGAGTCATTGAGTGTACATATATTTATTTGAGCATTTTTGTACTTGAACACAATGGTGTGGATAGTAACAAAGATGAGATTTTTGATAAACCTTGTAGCACTTTGGATAGATTAGCTATTTCATTTATGCATTTAATGTTTTTAGTTATTTATTAAATGTTTTCAATCAATTATTAATTATTTTCCAATTATTACATTAATGAAGCAATTAAGCAAAATAGATTATGCACATGAGTATGACCACTTCAGGTGAAACACATATTCGCTTGGTAATCCCAGTAGTGTTGTTGCTTGGTTTGCCTAGTAGCATAGCGCTTGGTCACCTAGCAGTGGATACGTGGGTTTAGGGCATATATGGAAAGTTGGAACGAATACTTATGTTAGGATTAGTTAAATGATTAGTTAATTAGTTAATTTAGATTAGTTAATCAAATTCCTTTTTATCTAAATTTTAAGCACCCAACTATAAAACATAAAAATGATGAAAATCAAATGCCTCAGTTATACTTAACCATAGCAACAAAAGTTACAAGTGTAATGTGGAAGACAACGATTGACCTTAAGTTTAAATTAACTTCCTAAAGGGCTAGTGCACTAGAAATGATAAAGTCCATAGAATTTGACTAGATTATGTGTGAACGCTTGCGATTCGTATGGTTAGGTGTAGGGGTACTTCACTACTCATCATTGGTACCATTGCTGAGGACTTTGTTTATGGAACGTGTACTATTTAGGTCTAAGTGAATACCATTAATATCGTTGTATGAACCTCAAGGTGAATATCATTCCCAATATATATAAAATTATAAAAGAACACTACTAATTTTATCTTATTTTGAAAAATGTCTTCTTCTTCTTGCAAGCTTGAAGATACCAAACCACCGATCCCATAAGAATGCAAGGTGGTATATAGTCATCCAAATGAGTTTATGCTAAACTTTACCTTCATCCTACATTAGGATAAATAGCTGCAATGGTGTGATATGGAGGGCAACATCGTCTTGCCCTCCAATCGATCTGTGCTTGGGATGCTATTCAAAACCCTTAAGAAGTTAGGCATAGTTGATCTTCACAAAGAATACATTGTGGATGGATACGACACTTGAAAATACTGTCCCACTGAAACACAATGTAAATGAGACCAACATTGAGAGAAACTCCATGAAGCTACAAACAAGAAACATTACATCAATCCCTTGTTCCTACTAAATCAATATGACATCGAGGATCCTCCTATTGAAGGTTCTTAACATGAAGATTCTCCACCCCCTGCTACTGATGGCAAGGGTATGAACCTAACCTTGTGATCCACTATTCATAAATTAGGTTTAGGAAAAAGTGATAGTCAAGGTAGGGACTTGAGTAAACATTGCAAAAACAAGGGATCTAAGGATGATGATTGTAACAAGCATAAGAGTGATGGTAGACATCATGGTGGCAGTGACAGTTCACCTTCTTCTTCATCCTCTTCATCCAATTTCGAACATTTCTCTTCATCTGATGGTTGTCATGGAAGCCACCATTAGAACAATCATGATGAAGGTGATCACCGAGATAACAATGATCATGAAGGCCACCAAAATTGAAGGGGTGGTAAAAACCATCATTGATGTCATAGACATAGCGATGATGATGAACTGCTATTGGTGACTCAAAGTATGCTCAACGTTGTAGAGGTAGTGAAAATCCCAACCAAGCATATGAAGGATAGTTAGATCAAGTGCTTAGACACAAACAATATCCCAAGATTTGAGGGGGATATAATTCTAATCTGTAGACACATCTACAAGCATTTCATGATGCTTGTGCCTTGCAAAACATAGAGAATGAATGGTAGAAACTCAAGCTTTTCCCAAGGACACTCATCAAGGAAGCTAAACGTTGCTATCAATCTTTGGAATTGGAATCTATTTGTAGATGAAGTACCATGCTTGAGTTGTTCAATGATAAATACTAGACATACTCCATAGTGTCTAATTTAAGAGGGAAAATCCAAGGTTGGGAACAAGTAGCACATGAACCCTTGGATGATTTTATGAATCGATACTATTCACTCTTACATTGATGTCCTGGCCATGGTTATTCGTAGAGAAAACAACTTTGCCACATCATAGATGGGCTTAGAGTAGAAACTAGAAGAACCCTTGGGATGTATGCCTAGGGAAGATTGTCTGAATTAAGAGCTCATTAGATCCCAGGGCTAATTGAGTAGGTAGCAAAAGAAGAGGGTGAGCTACAAAAAAGAAAAATGCTAAAGAGTATAATAGGGACCCCTCCATCAAAAAATGAGAGGTTTGATTTTGTGATGAGGAAGAATCACCACTTGATGAAGTGGTGAAAAGAAAGACCTTGCCCATTTAAAAGTCTATTTTTGATATTCTGGCCAAGGTTGAGAAGTTATGGGACTCTTTAGATGAAAAATTTCAAACTACTTTGAAGATTGCCGAGGAATCCAAAGAGAAAAATAGTGATCATAATCATAGGAGGTGAAAAGAAGCTATATGTGCCTATCAAAGAGGTAAGGGAAAAGTTGCTGTAGTAGAGGAAGTTATGGAGTTTGGCTCTGATGATGAAATGGAATGTGACATTTGCTAATACAAACATCCAAAGGGATGTTGCCCTATAGTGTCACACTTACAAGAGTCTAGAGTGTACGCATTGAATCCTCATCTAGCACATAGGCAAGCTTTATAGCGGAATTACAAAAACACTCTCTTAAACTGTTTGTCTATAAGAGCTATCCAATAGGGTGCATTGAAATGATAATTGAAATGAGGATGAATATGGATTTGAAAGTTTAGTAAGATGTATATAATTATAACTTGTCTTAATCCATTCTCTAGTTTCAACAAGTGAAAAGAAAGTTAATGCTACTAGCCTTAATCTTGATCAAGCTATTTCTAGATCACATTCTGAAAGATACATCTCCTTGAATGATTCAATAAAAGAGAGACTCGATTTATCATATATTTCATTGCGACTAGGAACTGGTAATGGAACTATACCATTAGTACTACTACAAAATTTAGAAATCCTTCAAAAGTATGTAAAACCTATAACACATGTTGTGTTCGTAACCATGGTTGAATTCTTAGAAGAAACTGGTCAATGCTACCTCTGCTGTGTGACTTACATGCTTGTCCTTTAGCCTTTACTATGCGACTTACGTTGGTTGACGATCTGCAGAAACCTTCCTCCTCAAATTACAAAGTAAAGCCTAAAATGCATTCAACAAGTTCACTCCTTTCTATAGATTTTCCACACTCTAAACTCTGATAATACTAACAATACTCTCTAGCTTCAATACCAATTGCTGAGTGCCATAGCAAAATTACAGAAACACTCTCTTTATTACATAACAAAGCTTACAAGACCTAAGGGATGCTTCAGCAAGAATGCTTTCAAGTGTGCTATGAGTTGCTACTTAAGATCTCTTTGTCGGATTGCCTCTTAGGTATGCATTACAAGCCTTTATATAGGAGAGGAGACTATCTCTCAACTCTTCTAGTGCTTACTGACTTAGCACTCACTGACTGACATTATTGAGATTCGCCCTTATCAGGAATCTCTTTTACAGATCATATTCCACTAAGCCATTGTACATAGTGGATGACATGTCACATATGGATAGATGGATGAACTTTAGCCAATATGATTTTTCATTAGAATCTAATTGATATTCTAGATCTTGTCCTGGTTCAACTACATAGTGGACATAATAATAACCTCCACTTAATTGATATTGATGAAAAAGTGGATTGATGTACCACAATTCTAATGATACTAGATTCTGATGATGGATTGCACAATGTTGATGAATATCTTCTGTTGTTGCTATCAAAATGTCATGATACTAGGTAAATAACCATGGATGTTCCTAGTCTAACCTCTTGCTGATGTTGGTGGTTAGGTAATAACTTGTATTGAACTCTTGGTGAGAACCAAACCAAGCTGCAGATTGTAAAGAGTTAAAATATAAAAAATCACCATGAGGTTTGGACCTAACTCTAGTTTAAAGATGATGTGGATATCCTACAGGAAAATACTTAGGACATGCACCAAACTTGGCCCACCAACACCAAAATGGATTATTTTTAGAAGGTTTTGTATTGGGAAATGTAAATTGGATCTAGTAGACATGACCATCTTGGGGTTAGTAATATGTCCAATCTTTTATCCCATCTTGATGCAGAATATTCAAGTTTAACTCTTGAACGTTCAAAGAGGTTTTTAACAGCAATTTTGCTGGGTCTTCAGATTTAGCCCAGAAATATGACCTGGTGATATTGGCATTAGTTGAGACTCTACTAAAATCACTTACTAAGGACTCCCAATGAGATCTCTGTTCATTTTAGATGTTCAAGATCTCTGACTAACTCAGATACTGGTTATTAAATGGACATCATCTAATATGCCTACTTGATTGTAAAGTCCAACCCTGTTGTACAAGGAAATTTGCAGAAAAAACCAAATTTAATTATGAAATTCTCTAGTAAGGAAATCCACTAGAGAATTTTTCTTACCATCAATATATTTAGAATCAAAATTAAAGTTAGCAAGGAAAGGAGACCATTGTATTAGTCTAGTATGTGCGACTTTATTTAAGTTTTTAACCTATAAATATTTATCAAAATGTTTGAGGTCACTACACACAATGAATCTCTTTTCTTGTAAAAATAACCTAAATTTATCTATACCTCTTACTATTGCTAATAATTCTTTATGTGTACTATGGTAGTTCTTTTCTGCATGGTTGAAACTACCACTTGCATACCTATAGATATGTATAAGACCATTTAAATTTTCTTTGAGCACTGCTCTCTAGTAATTCTTAGATGCATCTATTTCTAAGATCAATGTACTTGTTGTTGGTATTCTTAACTATGGTAATTTTGTACATTGTTCTTTCAAGTGTTTGACTGCTTCCGTATGCTTAGTCCAAGGTCTAGCTTCTTTTTGGAGTTGTTGATTGAAGATTATCTACTCCTAATACCATATCATATGCTAACCATTCTATAGCATAAACTACAATATGAAAGATATTACCTGTAGGGGATTGGATGGGAATCTTGGCTTCTTTTGTAACATATTTATCAACCTTATTAAAGGTGATTACCATTTTTACCCTTGGTTGCCAAAGATAATGTGCTATTATTCCTTTATGTGCTAATGTTGCTTCTACTCCTATATCTATCAACACATCAATAGGATATGATTTAAACTTATCTAATTTTATCCATAAAGTACACATGGGAACTTGAAGCACTTTCTTATTATTGGTATTTATTCTAATGGGTTGCATTTGTTTTGTTTCTATTTCATAACAATATCTTTGATCACTTTGTTCTTCTATTTCTTTACTAGCCCATTGAATAAATTTTTGCAATTGTTCTATTCTTCTTGTTCACCAAACAAATCTATTAACCACATCTATGTATGGTTGTTTTCCTATTTCTGTTGTTGATTTTGACACGTGGGATTTATCATCTTCTAGCACTTCTTCTAATTCCTCCAATTCCTCAGATATAGATGGCTTTGGTTGTGATTCTAATTGCCATTCCTTTTCTTTTATAAATTGTTTATATCTTTTTATTTCTTCTTTCTTTTTATTCATTTGGTTTTCTACAACTAAATATTTATCTATGTTTTCTATTGGAATTTTTACTAACTTATGTTTTAATCTACATATGTTAGCTTGTAATTGATCTAATACATATTTATCTTCATGCAGAGAAGAGATGGATTCAAGATTTCTGGATGACGAAGCATGGAGTTTATTCATATGGCAATAATAATAAACATCATCATCATCGTGCAAGTCATCCGAAGTAGAAAAAGATGTGCCAACATTAACCCCCTCAAAAAAAGAAGGTGATAATGATGGTTGATCATACACGTCATAATGATCAGAATCTTCATAATAGATATCCTGAGTAGGATTATAATTCATTTCTTGATCACTATCATCAAGGAATTCATAAAATTGTTCTGATAGATGATGTTTTTGGATAAAATGTATTTTATGTTGATCCTTACCTTTATGAGGACAACTGGTTGGAAAGTGAGGACCATTGTAAATAAAAAATTTAACATCTTTTCTTGGAACTTTTGTTTGTCTTCTTAGGAAATAACCTAAAAATCTTTTGAATCATTTTACTGGTGCTTGTTTTCTTCTCCATTGTTGTCTTGATCTTGATTTATAATTTTTATTTTTATTTTTGTTTTGACAATTTCTACACACGTCTTTACCTTTATTCCTATTATTATATTTTTCTTCTGGACATAATTCTAAACATAAATTTTTCCCTAATTTTCTACTAAGATCTTGACAAGATGTTGTGTTTGATAAGTATAACATAATTCTTTGTTCATATTTGTTAAAAATTGTCTAATCTGTCTGAAACTCATTTATGCTAGTACTAAGCCTTGCTTTTTTAATTCTTGTATATATTTGTTGCAGAATGGTTGAGGGAGATAGCCTAACAAATGTTCTTTTGTGACAACTTCATGTGTTAGCTTACCGTAATAGTACCAATATTCCATTTTATCTAAAAATGCAGGTAAATTCTATATTTTAGTTAATTTGGCTTTAAAGTAACTATCTTGATAAACTTCTTCAACATTTCCTTTTTCTCCAATAAATTCTTTTATAATAGCATTTAAAAATATAACTATGGGTTGTCCTATGATTCTTTGTTTTATATGTGTTGGGATATGCATCTACCATTTTCTGAGAATACCCTTAAAATTATACGTTGCATTGAGTATTGCTCTTGCTATTGATTTTTGTTCTAATTGGATTTGTACATCAAGATATAATTCAAGGGAATCAATAACATCTTGACAACCTTTTAAATCTTTATTGTCTAAATTAAATATTGGTTGTTTATCTCTAGCTTTTTGTGTTTGCATTAGTGTAGCCATTTCTCCTTGTTGTACTGTTTCTCCTGTTTTGTTTTTAAGTATTTCTTCTTTTGTATCTATAGATATACAAGATGGAGAACTATCGTTATCCAATTGTACCATATTTGCAGAGATGACTAAACCTTTGCCTTTATGTTTTGCTTTTTGTTTTTGTTTTTTTTGCTTCTTCCATTGCTTTTTATCTAAGCTAGTAATTTTAGGTGGTGAAGAAGGAAAGAAAACTTGTTCTAGAGATGAAGGAAGAGGTGGTACACTTGGCATATACGGTGATGTAGGTTTTTTTCTTTGGGGACCCGCACTTGTCTTATAGTTATTACTTCATTACTAATATTTTGTATAGCCATAGTTTGACTTAATGATGCTTTATCCATTTCTTCTAAGACTTCTAATTGAACTCTATTTAAATACATTAAATCTCCTACTATGGTGTTTGTCCAATTTAATAGGCAAACTATGTCGGCTAGGACTGATAAAGATTTCTTAGCTTATAATCGCCATACTGATTCAGATACATCCTCATTGGAAAGTTTATGTTGCATTAAATCATATTTCTTGGGATGTTCTTCCTCTAATTTTTTCATTCTTAATTTTGCTTCTTTATACGCTTTGTCTTGTTCGGATTGTCCTTCTCTTTTAATATTCATATGTGTATGAATATTTGTTACTAAGGCATTACATTTGGTGTAGTGATTTCTTGATCACTATCATCAAGGAATTCATAAAATTGTTCTGATAGATGATTTTTTTGGATAAAATGTATTTTATGTTGATCCTTACCTTTATGAGAACAACTGGTTGGAAAGTGAGGACCATTGTAAATAAAACATTTAACATCTTTTCTTGGAACTTTTGTTTGTCCTCTTCAGAAATAACCTGGAAATCTTTTGAATTGTTTTATTGGTGCTTGTTTTCTTCTCCACTGTTGTCTTGGTCTTGATTTATAATTTTCATTTTTATTTTTGTTTTGACAAAATCTACACATGTCTTTACCTTTATTCCTATTATTATATTTTTTTTCTAGACATAATTCTAAACATAAAATTTTCCCTAATTTTCTACTAAGATCTTGGACAAAATATTGTGCTTGTTGAGTATAGCATAATTCCCTATTCGTATTTGTTACATTCATCTAGAATTAGTGATCAGTCAATTACTTTCTCTTTGGGCTTAGTCAAGGACATTGTGACCATAGTTTGTGGGTGGTCTTATCATGTTTATTTTCTAGTAATCAAGGTGGACAACTACAAAAGTGACTTCCCCATCATTATGAAAAGGGCTTAGCTAAGCACGATTGATGCAAGAATGGGTATAAGGAGCCTATCTTTAGAAATATCTAAGGAAAATGAGCTAGAAAAAACTGAGAAGAAGCATATTCCATGCATCATGTACAGTGATAATAGGTGCAATTGTGTGCAAAAGATTTGGTTCATCAAGGGCACATATATTAAGGCATGTAATCAATATGCACAAGAGATAAATATTCTAAGGTGTCTGTACACAGTAGCCACAAAGCTGAAGGGCACCCAATGGCTAATAGTTGACTCAAATAGTAGCACAATATGCATGAAGCCAATTGAGAGCCTAACTTGTGCATATGTTGAAGGCATGGATATAATTTAATGAGTTACCAAATAAGCGATCCGATATTGGATCCATGATATTGGATACACGATATTGGTATTGGATCCTCGATATCGAATATGTGATGTTGGAACCTGTCTCGTTGGCTATAAATAAGAGACAAGGGCACTTGTTCTAGGGCATTAGTTTTTTAGTCCCTTAGTTGAACTCTTGCAATTTTCCCTTTTAGAGTTAGAATTATTTCTAAGTGCCCATAGTAGAAGTCATAGAGTGAACAGATCTTTATTCGAGCATTGTGTACCTGAGCACACCTTGTGTCCAAAAATAAAGATAAATTTTCTGATAAACCTTGAAACATTTAGAATAGCTTAATTATTGCATTTCATGTTATTTACTGTTATTTGATGCTTTCAATAGTTAATTAATGTTATTTCATAGAATTATTAATTATGAATTACCAATGAATTAGCACACTCAACACAACCACTTTGAGCATACATGGAACACTTGGTAACCCAGTAACGATTAGCATTTGGTAATCCCAGTAGTGTTACACTAGTTCAAGATGTGTTCAGAGAGTGGGAACAGATGCTGGTGTTAGGATTTTATTCACATTAGAGTTAAAAAACCCACTAGTTAATTAAATCTTTTCATTGCATATACTTAGGAGACTAGGATAGAAAATATAAAACAAAAACATAAAAATCATACACCTCAGGTTTACTTAACCATACAATTGTGCCTTACAAGTAAGCTTGGGAAGATAACTACTGCATAAGTCATCCTTGTTCTGTGTAGGTGCATAAGCAGTTAATCCTCAGAGTTCGACCGAATCACATGTGAAAGCTCGTATTCGTATGGTTGGGCGTAGGGGTACCTCGTTGTTGATCATTGGTGCCATTGCTAGGGATTTTTTTGTTTGTGCATTGATTAGAACTTAGGAAGTCCTTCCATCATTGGAACGAACCCTTAGAGTTAACTATCTTACAATCATCATAAAAGGGTATCGCACACTGAATAATCAATCATGTCTCCTTCTTCTTATGAGAGTGCTTCATCGACTAGGTCTGACAACATGAATAATTGGAGCCAGGGTGCACATGATAATTTGCCAGTGCCCCAATAGTTTCACATGGTATATGCTCATCTTGATGAGTATATACTAGACTTTACCTTTATTCTTCACCAGGATGAACAACTGCGATGCCGTGATTTAGAAGGTAACATAGTGCTACCTACTGATCGCTCCATTCTGAGCATGCTTCTTCATGCTCTTACACGAATTGGTATGCAACATTTATAGTTAGAGTACATTATACATGAGTAAGATTCGAGATATTATCAACCCACAGAGGCACAACGCTGGAGGGATCTACAGTAGGAGAGACATTATGAATCCGTGAAGGGGAAGTGATCTCAGGATGTTCCATATGTCCTAAGTGAAAATGACAGTGGTGAACCTGTCTCTGGAGGTTTTCCACAAAATGATGTTCCTCTCGTTGACTTCAGTCAAGGAGTTGGGTACCAGAATCTTTACTCAACTATTCATAATCAAGGTTCTGGTACCAACAGACACAAAGGTTCAGGAAAAGAAACATGAACACATGACAATGATGGACATTCTGATTGTAACCGCGACCAAGGCTGTGACCACCAAAAAGAAGGTGATATGCACTGTCATGGTGCCAGTCCTCCTTCCTCTTCATCTTCATCATCTTCTTCCCCCTCTCCTTCGAGATCTGAACGTGATTGTAAAGGGAAAGACCATGAGGAAAATGGTAAGTGAGATAGAAATCACTAACAAAATAGTAGAGAAAGGGGGTGAGGGCATTCCAGAGAGACACATCATGAAAGAAGGGAGAGTAGGGAACACCATAGGCATCATAGACACCATAGATAACATGATTATGATGAACCCCTACTCACCACTCGAACTATGTTAGATATAACAGAGGCCATTAGGATCCCAACAGGGCACCAAAAAGACAGTAGGATCAAAAAAATAGATATGAATAACATCCCACGATTTGAAGGGGGATACAATGTTGATCCTCAAAATCATTTGCAAGCATTCCACAACACATGTGCCTTGAAGAATATAGAAAAAAAATGAAAAAAGCTAAAGTTTTTTCTATAGACATTGATCAAGGAAGCAGAAAGCTGGTACCGGTCCTTAGAATTGGAATCCATTCGTCAATGGAGTACCATGTTGGAGCTATTCAATGATAAGTATCAAAGGTACTCCCGACTGTCCAACTTGCGTAAGAAAATCCAAGGATGGAAACAAGGAGGACATGAGTCCTTGGATGCTTCCATGGGCCAATATTATTCATTGTTACATCATTGTCCTAGCCATGGTTACTTGTAGAAGGAACAACTACGCCATCTCATAGATGGGCTTAGGTACGAAACACGAAGAATCCTTGGGACTTATGCCCAAGGAAGGCTATTCGAGCTTAGAGCCCATCAAATACAAAGATTGTTGGAGCAAGTTGCCAAGGAGGAAGGTGAGTTGAGGAAAAGAGAAAGTGTGGAGGAGTACAGTAGAGATCCTTCCCTTTGAAAGAAGGAAATTAGCTTTTGTAAAGATGAAGAAGAGTCACCACTTGAAGAAATGGTGAATAGAAAGACTTTTCCCATTTAAAAATTTACATCAAAAGTATTGTCAAAGGTGGAACTCCCTAGATGAAAAATTTCAAGCTCTCCTAAAAGTAGTAGAGAAGTTTAGAGAACAAAGTAGTAACTGAGAGAGAAGGAAAAAGAAAGAAGTTGAGTATGCACATAAAAAGGGTAAGGGCAAGGTTGCCATCATTGAAAAGGTTGTGGATTTGGACATGGACAATGATGGTGGATGTGAGATTTGTCAATATGACCATCCTAAGGGATGCTACCCAGTGATGTCACATCTACAAGAGTCTAGGATGTATGCACTAAACCAATGATTAAATAGATGATAAACACCCAGAAGGTTATCTTATCCTCAAGGTAACCCAAGGTAGTTCCACCAACCCTTGACATATTATTCGAGTGGAGCTCCACCACAACCGAATGAACAGTATCAATAGTGGTAACACCCACGATCATGGGGAATGCCACCACCACATCAACAGTACCCTTACCATCAACATGACCCATACAGGTATTACGTTCAACAACCAATCTCTCCACATGAATCTCCTAGTTACATTGCTCTTCAACCTCACTACCAGACCCCCAAGTACTATATAAGTTCTTCTTCTCAGGGTGATGCTACACATACGTACTATCCTTCTTATCTATCTACATTTCTTCCACCCTCAGCTCCATTACCACTTGCTCCAACTATGCAGGGTGAGCTTCTTGCCTAGTCGCAGTAATGTAACGCTACCATGGTTGTCAATCTTCAACCTACTACTAGCTCGAACAACCGATCAAAGAAGAGACCTTTCTTTAGAAACAACAACCCAACCAAGTTCTCACAACCACAAGTAGCTAATTATCCAAATGCCTTATCATTTTTGAACCTTCGAAGCTTTCTTTGAACTAAAAATCGTAGGTAACGCACACTGTTATGTTAACCCACACCATCAATGATTGGATTAAAGTCGACCATCTTCCTAGGAAATTATCTGATCCTAGAAGTCTTATTTATTTACAAATTGTTGGAAATGAGCCTTACAAAGCTCTTTTGGATTCAGGTTCTGGTGTTAATTTAATCTCCTAGGAAATGTATAAAGCCTAGAACCTGCCTCCACTAAAGAAGAGTAACATCCATTCAGAATTGGCCGACCAGTCCATCACAGTTCCATTGGGACTAGTGGAGGACATTGTCACCACTGTTTGTGGGTGATTGTATCCAACCAATTTCCTAGTGATCCAAGTCAACAACTATAAGGGGGACTTCCTAATCATAATGGGAAGAGCATGGCTAAGTACGATTGATGTGCACCTAGGAATACGTGATCTTTCCCTAGAGAAATAAAAAAATGTGTTTGGAAAGATCAAGAAGAAGAAAGTTCCATGCATTGCATATAGTGATATAGGATGCAACTACGTGCAAAAGTCTTGGTTTGTACAATGCTTAACATTGCTTGCATGCAACCGGTGTGCACAAGTAATTGACATACAAAGATGCTTGTATGCAGTAGCCACAAGATAGGAAGGCACCCAGTGGTTGATAGCTGACCTGGAGAGCAATTCAACTTTATGAATAGAACTAATTAAAAGCTTAACTTGTGCCTATATCAATAACATAGATGAATTAGAGCAAGTCCATTACCAACTTCCAAGTACTGACATCGAAAATATCAACTGGGAAAGTTGAAAATCGCTGACAAGTTTAAGAAAGATCCCCTTGAATTAAAATTGTTGCCCATTGGTATGGAGTATGCATTTCTCAAGAATGGAAAACTGGTAATTAGTAATGCTAAGCTCGCTCTTGAAAAAAAAGAAAGACTACTGAAGATGTAAACAAATGGTCAAAAGCCTTTTCTTGGTCATATCCCGAATTAACCAAAATAGATCCTACGATACACCAACATAGATTTTACACTGACCCCTCTATGAATCCTTGACGACAACCGTAAAGATAACTAAACCCAAAGCTTAAGCAAGTAGTTAAGGAAGAAATTGAAAAACTTCCGAAGGCTAGGTTCATCTACCCCATTTTTGATAGTGAATGGGTTAGTCCATTAGTCATTGTGCCTAAAAAAGATGGTAAATGGAGGGTGTGCATAGACTTTAGGCTATTAAATATGGCAACATTTAAAGATCATTTTCCATATCCATTCGTTGACCAAGTCTTAGATACCATTGTAGGGCATTGTTACTATAGCTTTTTGGATGGTTACAGTGGATACAATCAAATCCAAATAGCACTAGAAGACCAAGCCAAAACTACATTCACAAGTCCTTAAGGGACATTTGCATATAAGTAGATGCCATTTGGCTTGTGTAATTCTCTAGAAACATTTCAACATTTGGTTCTCAGTATATTTCAACAGAAAATAGGGAATTGTGTGGAGGTTTTTAGGGACGATTTCTCCACATATGGAGAAAACTTTGAATAAGCATTGGACCGATTAGAGTAAGTACCAAAATGATGTGTTGAAACCAACCTAAGGATCAATTGGTAAAAAAGCCACTTAATGGTCCAAGAGGGCATAGTATTAGGACATAAAATTTCACAAACAGGGATATAGGTAGATCCTAAGAAAATTAAAGTCATCCAAGGAATCACTCGTCAGCCTAAAACTATAAAAGATGTCTAATCATTCCTTGGACATATTGGGTATTATAGATGCTTCATTAAGAACTTTTTGAAAATTGCAAAATCATTGGTAGAATTAACGAAGAAGGAAATACCCTTTAAATGGACCAAGGAATGTGAGCTAGCTTTCCAAACCTTAAAGCAGAAGCTCGTAGAACAACCATTCTACAAGCTCTTAACTGGTCCAGACCATTTCATATATGACTAATGCATCCAATATTGCTTTAGGATTCGTACTTACATAGTTAGATGAACACAAATGTCCCTATTACATTCACTGTGCAAGTCGAAGTATTGCTAGTGCACAACTCAACTAAAGCACAATAGAAAAAGAATTAATGGCCGTTGTGTTTGCACTAGAGAAATTTAGGCACTATGTATTAGGCTATAAGGTATTTGTACATACAAATCATAGTGCGACTTGGTTCCTTATGAATAAACCAATGGTGAGCCCTCACATCAATTAAGATGCTCATGAGGGCCCTTGTGGGGGTCATTATGCTAGGAGACAAACAACCATTAAAATATTACTTGCAGGATATTATTGGCCTACATTATTTCGGGACGCCCATCATTTTGTCTAATCTTGTGAGCACTGCCAACGTAATGGGGGAATGACTACTAGAATGGAGGGTCCACAATAATGGATTCAACCCTTAGAACTCTTCAACATATGCGGTATTGATGTTATGGGGCCTATTACACCAATGTCTAATGGAAAAGGATACATTGTTGTTGTTGTTGATTATTTTACAAAATGGGCAGAAGTAGCTGTTGTTACTGACTATACATCATCTACCACTGCACGATCCATTCAACAACAAAACATAAATAGGTTTAGTATGTCTCGTGCACTTATTTTTAATAATGGTACACATTTTACAAGTTTGAATTTTTAGAAGTTGATGTAACGCTTAGGAGTCGAGCATAAACTACCGACACCATATGATCCTCAAGTGAATGGTCAAGCCAAAGTCACCAATAGGGAAATTACAAAAGTTTTGACACGAACCATTAGCAAATATATGTGAGATTAGAGCACCAAACTAAACAATGCTCTTTGGACCTACCACTTCACATGGAAACTTCCTATCAGCTATGCACCCTATGAGTTAGTGTATGGTAAACTTCCAACACTTCCTGTCCAAGATGAGCTTCATACACTATCTACAACATGTGACCTTAACCTTGACCTCAGTCTAGCATAGAAAGAATGGTTAATGAACCTTAACTTTCTAGATGAAAATAAATTATCTATCCTATCATCCAAAAAATTACACAAGGCCTTCAATAAGCAACATCATGACCTAAGAATTAGGAAAGTCAAATACCAACCAAGAGATAGGGTTCTTTATTGGAATCCTACACATGTGGCACAATGACCTAAATTTCAAATGCTTATGGAAAGGACCTTATATCATTCATGCAACTTTTCCTTCAGAGGCCATGATGATATATAAACTTAGAAGCCCAAATAAGAAATTATTGATCAACATCTAGCAAACCAAACATTTTCATATGCCCAAAATGCCTAGTACTAACACTACCTTTGTTGATGGATAGCCCTGCTCATTATTTCGGACCTCCTCCTTCCAACTCAATCATGGAAGAGATGGCCATCAATGCTAATTATTCTAAGCCCTCATTTTCTTTTGTATTTTTTGTTTTACACATATTTCATATTGACTTGTTTTTGTTTTACACCATTATTAACATTTTTACTATTTATTTTTCTATTACATTTTGTTTTATTTATTCTCACTCATCATATAATAAGTGCTCATGATGGTAGATTGTACTATAATAGTGTTTCTTACTAATGGTTGGTTTTTACCTTTGACTTTTAATGCCGATGCTAAGATATGGTTTATTTTGATAAAATAGGAAATGAGTTCATGTCATCCATTCATCCATTTAAGTCTATGGTCTCCCTTTGTTTTGGAAATGTACTATCCCTTTTTCTACTCAAACCTATTAATGAATTTATGGCTTGGTATTCTTCAAACCAAAGAAAGACTCAAATGGATTGAAAAGGGTGTGACGTCAAGGGGATTCAATGCATTTGTGCTAGCTATTCTCTTGGGAACTTGAATGTTTTTCATAGGTTTTCTGCCATTCCACTATCAACTAATATCAGGAAGTTGAATGACTCAAATAAGTCTTTGCATGGTGTGGTTCCCACTCCAAAGAAAAAAAAACTGGTGGGAATTCAAAGCACACCCCTTAGACACAATAAAGAAATATGGGCTACAAGCACTGGTTATGGCACTAGAAAGACATATTACCCATGCCTGAAGGTTTCCTCTAACTAAGGCCCTTTCTCACTTCTTGCTTCTCTATTCTTCTCTTTTTGGAATGGTGGTTGCTTTGTGGAAGCATTCTTGTTGCTTCAAGAGGATGGGTTGGTCAAGTATGTTAATCCAAGACCACTGGATGTGGTTAGTTTTAATCTAGATTTGGGCTGAATTTTATTAAGTTACCTTAACCACATAATACACAAGGGACTTTACACAACCTTGATTTGGGATTCCATTCCATTCTCTCTTCCCTTTCTATATTTCTTCTCATATTCTACATCATTGCCGATTTTATGATTAGTTTATATCTTGGTTGGCACATTGTTATTCTTTCGTAAATTCTTGTGGGTGAATTCTTAACTATTATCTCCATATGTCATTCCTAGAGCCTACGAACTCTTTGATTTATGGGTTTGTCAAGGCATAAAGGGCATGGGCCTGCTTTGGGGAGGACCCACTGGCATTTCTTTTTGGTGCAACTGTTAAGTTCTTTTCCCTTAAATATTTCTTGCAATCAACTATTTCTCATTTCCACCTGCCCATAACATCCATTTTCTATTTATTGGCTTCCTCGTTGTTATTCCTCTTACCTTCCTTTCTCTTTTGTTTTCCATCCTATTGCTACTGAAGGTTTTCTCTTAGTCATGTGGGCCTATCACAAATTTTTCCATTTCATTACTTATCTCACCCCTACAACTTGGGTAGTTATCACTTACAAACCTCTAACCTCGTATCTGCCATACCCACAACCTAGCCAATGTGTTTCATATCGAGGCAAGGTATTAATTGCATTGTATCTTATCTATCCTTGCTAATTTGTGATTGTGTTATGCGTGTAGGTGGTGATCACATGAATAATGGCCTAGGATAGGAGGACGTACTTAAGATGGATTGGAGCTATGCATTGATACAAGGAACACGCTTAGTCATGTGGCCATGGATGAACAACAGTGTGCACCTTTTTAACATCGGCAACAACACACCTCATTTTCGTTTCTCTCTCTCTCTTCAAGCTATCAAATGAGGGACTAAATGTTATCTATGTATAGTGTTCATCACAATGGTTATGAACACCAATGCTGTAATACATTTGTCGATTAATTCACCAGGCACTTTGAGTCTATCATTCCATGTCATTGTTAGTTGTTGTTCAATCAATAATCCCATACCTTCCCATTATTTTGTAAGGAACTCGAGGATGAGTTTTCATTTAGTCGTGGGGGTATGATGAGTCACCAAATAAGTGATCCAATATCAGATTTGTGATATCGGATCCATGATATTGGTATTGGATCCCCAATATTGGATATGCAATGTCAGAACCTGTCTCGTTGGCTATAAATAAGAGACAAGGGCACTTTGTCTAGGGCGTTAGTTTTTTAGTCCCTTAGTTGAACTCTTACAATTTTCCCTTTCAGAGTTACAATTATTTCTAAGTGCCCATAGTAGTGTTGGCACATTTAGCCATTGCATGGAACAGTTGGAATATTTTTTTTTAAGGATAGCACAAATGAAGAAGTTTAGTATGGTGAGTTAACAGAAAACAAGCCAATATGTGAAGTGTTTGGTTGTTAAGTTGTATGGAAGCAAAATCAGAAGATTAAGGATCAGATTCTTTGCTGTTAAAGGATACACTCCCTGTTAAAGTTGACAATGTATTATCGAATTATTTAAATTGGATTAACTACGGGTCAGGTTTAAAAATTAGATTGTCTATCGTAATGCCCTCCATACGAAGGAGGCAAGAAAAACGCAACTCAGGAAATCAGGGAAAATAATGGCCAACGCTGGATGCAAAAATGAACCAATCTTCAAACCTACATAATGTAAACAAATTTAACACAAGAATCAGATCTGAAGGCAAGTGCACATCAGACAACGGAGGACTGGCGTACGCAAGCAAGAAGGGGCGGCTAAAACGACATCTGCACATTCATTTGCAGAAAGGAAAAATGAGCAGTTTGCCTCATAAACAAAATTTTACTCAGCTTAGCACCGGAAGAAAGGAACAAAAACATGTGTAATCTTGGGTATATTTTAAATCAGAAAAATATATCAAAAGCTAAAAGCCCTATTCCTGCAGTATTGTTGATTGGCCAACAGGTTCAATGCTTCAACTGACGGAAATTCGGAACAGTCGCTGTACAAAGACCCAAAACCCTTAGCATCAAAGACCATTCTAGATCACCATTGTTGCTACAAATTTCGTGCATTGGCCACGGGCATCAAAACAATGTGGCCTTTGAACTGCTTTTGCTCGCCGAGTTGAGCGTAGGCTACCGTGGCAAGAGGATAACCGAACATGCAGAACCGTGACATCAAAATTGCCGGTATTTCCAGAGGACGGTTGCAGATCTAGGCAGAACACATGGTGGCGTTTCCAAGTCCGGCGGCAGGGCATTCTCCCGCGGAGGCAGTTGCTGAAACGTCTTCGTTCAAGAATTTGGTTGCAAGATCTATGGCTTCGCCTTCGGGCTCGTATTTTCGGTATTCCGAGTTTTTGAATCGCATAAAGTTAATCACCGCTACTTTAAAAAGGGGGAAGATTAAATTAGATTTTCCTAACATCATTATAACNAAAGGGGGAAGATTAAATTAGATTTTCCTAACATCATTATAAATTATGGATATTTCATTTAGGAATTTGAAAATAAAATAAGCTAAAT
>MNCI01005141.1:0-12822 GCA_015680685.1 Gnetum montanum | reverse complement strand
GGCCATGCAGATGCTCGATTTGGACATGGAACAGTTGAGCCTTATTGATTTCGCACATGAGAACGATGATCTCCTTCCTTCGTTCCAAGATTCTTAGGCCATGCAGATGCTCTATTTCGGCATGGAACAGTTGAGCCTTATTGCTTTGGCATAGGAGAAAGATGATCTCCTTTCACCATTCTACAATTCTGAGGTCATGTAGATGCTCGATTTGGGCATGGAACAGTTGAGCGTTATTGATTTGGCACAGGAGAATAATGATCTCTTTCCACCATTCAAAGATTCTGAGGCCATTCAGATGCTCGATTTGGGCATGGAACAGTCGAGCCTTATTGATTTGGCATAGGAGAACGATGATCTCCTTCCACCATTCCAAGATTCTGAGGCCATGCAGATGCTCGATTTGGGCATGGAACAGTTCAGCGTTATTAATTTGGCACAGGAGAACGATGATCTCCTTCCATCATTCCAGGATTCTAGGACATGCAGATGCTCGATTTGGGCATCGAACAGTTGAGCCTTATTGATTTGGCACAGGAGAATGATGATCTCCTTCCACCATTCCAAGATTCTGAGGCCATGCAGATGCTCGATTTGGGCATGGAACAGTTGAGCCTTATTGATTTGGCACAGGAGAACGATGATCTCCTTCCACCATTCCAAGATTCTGAGGCCATGCAGATTTTCGATTTGGGCATGGAACATTTGAGCCTTATTGATTTGGCATAGGAGAACGATGATCTCCTTCCACCATTCCAAGATTCTGAGCCCATGCAGATGCTCAATTTGGGCATGGAACATTTGAGCCTTATTGATTTGGCAGAGTAGAACGAGGATCTCCTTCCACGATTCCAATATTCTGAGGCCATGTAGATGCTCGACTTGGGCATGGAACAGTTGAGCCTTATTGACTTGGCACAGGACAACGATGATCTCCTTCCATCATTCCAAGATTCTGAGGCCAGGCAGATGCTCTATTTGGGCATGGAATAGTGAGCCTTATTTATTTGGCATTGGAGAACGAGGATCTCCTTCAACGATTCCATGTTTCTGAGGCCATGCAGATGCTCGATTTGGGCATGGAATAGTTGAGCCTTATTGATTTGGCACAGGAGAACGAGAATCTCCTTCCACCATTCCAAGATTCTGAGGCCACACAGATGCTTGATTTGGGCATGGAATAGTTGAGCCTTATTGATTTGGCATAGGAGAACGATGATCTCCTTCCACCATTCCAAGATTCTAAGGCCATGCAGATGCTCGATGTGGGCATGGAACAGTTGAGACTTATTGATTTGGCACAGGAGAATGGTGATCTCCTTCCATCATTCCACGATTCTGAGGCAATGCAGATGCTCGATTTTTTTCATGGAACAGTTGAGCCTTATTGATTTGGCAGAGGAGAACAAGGATCTCCTTCCACCATTCCAAGATTTTGAGGCCATGCAGATGCTCGATTTGGACATGCAACAGTTGAGCCTTATTGATTTGGCATAGGAGAACAATGATCTCCTTCCACCATTCCAAGATTTTGAGGCCATGCAGATGCTCGATTTGGACATGCAACAGTTGAGCCTTATTGATTTGGCAGAGGAGAACAAGGATCTCCTTCCACCATTCCAAGATTCTCAGGCCATGCAGATGCTCGATTTGGGAATGGAACAGTTGAGCCTTATTGATTTGGCAGAGGAGAATGAGGATCTCCTTCCACCATTCCACGATTCTGAGGCCATGCAGATGCTCGATGTGGGAATGGAACAGTTCAGCCTTATTGATTTGGCACAGGAGAAGGATGATCTCCTTCCACCATTCCAAGATTTTGAGGCCATGCAGATGCTCGATTTGGGCATGGAACAGTCAAGCCTTATTGATTTGGCACAGGAGAACGATGACCTCCTTCCACCGTTCCACAATTCTGAGGCCATGCAGATGCTTGATTTGGGCATGGAACAGTGGAGCCTTATTGATTTGGCACAGGAGAACGATGACCTCCTTCCACCGTTCCACAATTCTGAGGCCATGCAGATGCTTGATTTGGGCATGGAACAGTGGAGCCATATTGATTTGGCACAGGAGAACGATGACCTCCTTCCACCGTTCCACAATTCTGAGGCCATGCAGATGCTTGATTTGGGCATGGAACAGTGGAGCCATATTGATTTGGCACAGGAGAACGATGACCTCCTTCCACCATTCCACAATTCTGAGGCCATGCAGATGCTTGATTTGGGCATGGAACAGTGGAGCCATATTGATTTGGCACAGGAGAACGATGACCTCCTTCCACCATTCCACAATTCTGAGGCCATGCAGATGCTTGATTTGGGCATGGAACAGTTGAGCCTTATTGATTTGGCAGAGGAGAACAAGGATCTCCTTCCACCATTCCAAGATTCTGAGGCCATGCAGATGCTCGATGTGGGAATGGAACAGTTCAGCCTTATTGATTTGGCACAGGATAACGATGATCTCCTTCCACCATTCCAAGATTTTGAGGCCATGCAGATGCTCGATTTGGACATGCAACAGTTGAGCCTTATTGATTTGGCAGAGGAGAACAAGGATCTCCTTCCACCATTCCAAGATTTTGAGGCCATGCAGATGCTCGATTTGGGAATGGAACAGTTGAGCCTTATTGATTTGGCAGAGGAGAACAAGGATCTCCTTCCACCATTCCAAGATTTTGAGGCCATGCAGATGCTCGATTTGGACATGCAACAGTTGAGCCTTATTGATTTGGCAGAGGAGAACAAGGATCTCCTTCCACCATTCCAAGATTTTGAGGCCATGCAGATGCTCGATTTGGACATGCAACAGTTGAGCCTTATTGATTTGGCAGAGGAGAATGAGGATCTCCTTCCACCATTCCACGATTCTGAGGTCATGCAGATGGTCGATTTGGGCATCGAACAGTTGAGCCTTATTGATTTCGCACAGGAGAACGATGATCTCCTTCCACCATTCCAAGATTTTGAGGCCATGCAGATGCTCGATTTGGACATGCAACAGTTGAGCCTTATTGATTTGGCAGAGGAGAATGAGGATCTCCTTCCACCATTCCACGATTCTGAGGCCATGCAGATGCTCGATTTGGGCATGGAACATTTGAGCCTTATTGATTTGGCACAGGAGAACGATGACCTCCTTCCACCATTCCACAATTCTGAGGCCATGCAGATGCTTGATTTGGGCATGGAACAGTGGAGCCTTATTGATTTGGCACAGGAGAACGATGATCTCCTTCCACCATTCCAAGATTCTGAGGCCATGCAGATGCTCGATTTGGGCATGGAACAGTTGAGCCTTGTTGATTTGGCACAGCAGAATGATGATTTCCTTCCACCATTCCACGATTCTGAGGCCATGCAGATTTTCGATTTGGGCATCGAACAGTTGAGCCTTATTGATCTGGCATAGGAGAACGATGATCTCCTTCCACCATTCCAAGATTCTGAGGCCATGGAGATGCTCAATTTGGGCATGGAACAGTTGAGCCTTATTGATTTGGCAGAGGAGAATGAGGATCTCCTCCAACCATTCCACGATTCTGAGGTCATGCAGATGGTCGATTTGGGCATCGAACAGTTGAGCCTTATTGATTTCGCACAGGAGAACGATGATCTCCTTCCACCATTCCAAGATTTTGAGGCCATGCAGATGCTCGATTTGTGCATGGAACAGTTGAGCCTTATTGATTTGGCACAGGAGAACGATGATCTCCTTCCACCATTCCAAGATTCTGAGGCCATGCAGATGCTCGATCTGGGAGTGGAACAGTTCAACCTTATTGATTTGGCACAGGAGAACGATGAGCTCCTTCCACCATTCCAAGATTCTCAGGCCATGCAGATGCTCGATTTGGGCATGGAACAGTAAAGCCTTATTGATTTGGCACAGGAGAACGACGATCTGCTTCCACCGTTCCAAGACTCTGAGGCCATGCAAATACTCGATTTGGGCATGGAACAGTTGAGCCTTATTGATTTCGAACAGGAGAACGATGATCTCCTTTCACCATTCAAAGATTCTGAGGCCATGTAGATGCTCGATCTGGGAATGGAATAGTTGAGCCTTATTGATTTGGCACAGGAGAACGATGATCTCCTTCCACCATTCCAAGATTCTGAGGCCATGCAGATGCTCGATTTGGGCATGGAACAGTTGAGCCTTATTGATTTGGCAGAGGAGAATGAGGATCTCCTTCAACCATTCCACGATTCTGAGGTCATGCAGATGATCGATTTGGGCATGGAACAGTCGAGCCTTATTGATTTGGCACAGGAGAACGATGATCTCCTTCCACCATTCCAAGATTCTGAGGCCATGAAAATGCTCGAGTGTGCCATGTAATAGTTGAGATTTATTAATTTGGCACACGATAACGATGATCTCGTTCCACCATTCCAAGATTTTGAGGCGATGCAGATGCTCAATTTGGGCATGGAACAGTCGAGCCTTATTGATTTGGCATAGGAGAACGATGATCTCCTTCCACCATTCAAAGATTCTGAGGCCATGCAGATGCTCGATTTGGGCATGGAACAGTTGAGCATTATTGATTTGGCAGAGGAGAACGAGGATCTCCTTCCACCATTCCAAGATTCTGAGCCCTTGCAGATGCTCAATTTGGGCATGGAACATTTGAGCCTTATTGATTTGGCACAGAAGAATGATGATCTCCTTCGACCATTCCAAGATTCTGAGGCCAGGCAGATGCTCTATTTGGGCATGGAATAGTGAGCCTTATTTATTTGGCATTGGAGAACGAGGATCTCCTTCAACGATTCCAAGTCTCTGAGGCCATGCAGATGCTCGATTTGGGCATGGAATAGTTCATCGTTATTAATTTGGCACAGGAGAACTATGATCTCCTTCCATCATTCCAGGATTCTCGGACATGCAGATGCTCGATTTGGGCATGGAACAGTTGAGCATTATTGATTTGGCAGAGGAGAACGAGGATCTCATTCCACGCTTCCAATATTCTGAGGCCATGTAGATGCTCGACTTGGGCATGGAACAGTTGAGCATTATTGATTTGGCAGAGGAGAACGAGGATCTCCTTCCACCATTCCAAGATTCTGAGCCCTTGCAGATGCTCAATTTGGGCATGGAACATTTGAGCCTTATTGATTTGGCACAGGAGAATGAGAATCTCCTTCCACCATTCCAAGATTCTGAGCCCATGCAGATCCTCAATTTGGGCATGGAACATTTGAGCCTTATTGATTTGGCAGAGGAGAACGAGGATCTCCTTCCACCATTCCAAGATTCTGAGGCCAGGCAGATGCTCTATTTGGGCATGGAATAGTGAGCCTTATTTATTTGGCATTGGAGAACGAGGATCTCCTTCAACGATTCCAAGTCTCTGAGGCCATGCAGATGCTCGATTTGGGCATGGAATAGTTGAGCCTTATTGATTTGGCACAGAAGAATGATGATCTCCTTCGACCATTCCAAGATTCTGAGGCCATGAAAATGCTCGAGTGTGCCATGTAATAGTTGAGATTTATTAATTTGGCACACGATAACGATGATCTCGTTCCACCATTCCAAGATTTTGAGGCGATGCAGATGCTCAATTTGGGCATGGAACATTTGAGCCTTATTGATTTGGCAGAGGAGAACGAGGATCTCCTTCCACCATTCCAAGATTCTTAGGCCATAGAGATGCTCGATTTGGGCATGGAATAGTTCATCGTTATTAATTTGGCACAGGAGAACTATGATCTCCTTCCATCATTCCAGGATTCTCGGACATGCAGATGCTCGATTTGGGCATCGAACAGTTGAGCCTTATTGATTTGGCAGAGGAGAACGAGGATCTCCTTCCACCATTCCAAGATTCTGAGCCCTTGCAGATGCTCAATTTGGGCATGGAACATTTGAGCCTTATTGATTTGGCCCATGAGAACGATGATCTCCTTCCTCCGTTCCAAGATTCTTAGGCCATGCAGATGCTCTATTTGGGCATGGAACAGTTGAGCATTATTGATTTGGCACAGGAGAATGAGAATCTCCTTCCACCATTCCAAGATTCTGAGGCCACACAGATGCTTTATTTGGGCATGGAATAGTTGAGCCTTATTGATTTGGCATAGGAGAACGATGATCTCCTTCCACCATTCCAAGATTCTAAGGCCATGCAGATGCTCGATGTGGGCATGGAACAGTTGAGACTTATTGATTTGGCATAGGAGAATGGTGATCTCCTTTCATCATTCCACGATTCTGAGGCAATGTAGATGCTCAATTTGGGCATGGAACAGTTGAGCCTTATTGATTTGGCAGAGGAGAACAAGGATCTCCTTCCACCATTCCAAGATTCTGAGACCATGTAGATGCTGGACTTGGGCATGGAACAGTTGAGCCTTATTGATTTGGCACAGGAGAATGATGATCTCCTTCCACGATTGCAAGATTCTGAGGCCATGTAGATGCTCGATTAAGACATCCAACAGTTGAGCCTTATTGATTTGGCACAGGAGAACGATGATCTCCTTCCACCATTCCAAGATTCTGAGGCCATGCAGATGCTCGATTTGGGCATGGAACAGTTGAGCCTTATTGATTTGGCACAGGAGAACGATGATCTCCTTCCACCATTCCAAGATTCTGAGGCCATGAAAATGCTCGAGTGTACCATGGAACAGCTAAGATTTATTGATTTGGCACACGAGAACGATGATCTCCTTCCACGATTCCAAGATTCTGAGGCCATGCAGATGCTCAATTTGTTCATGGAACAGTTGAGCTTTATTGATTTGGTACAGGAGAATGATGATCTCCTTCCACCATTCCAAGATTCTGAGGCCATGCAGATTTTCGATTTGGGCATGGAACATTTGAGCCTTATTGATTTGGCACAGGAGAACGATGATCTCCTTCCGCCATTACAAGATTCTGAGCCCATGCAGATGCTCAATTTGGGCATGGAACAGTTGAGCCTTATTGATTTGGCAGAGGAGAACGAGGATCTCCTTCCACCATTCCAAGATTCTGAGGCCATGTAGATGCTCGACTTGGGGATGGAACAGTTGAGCCCTATTGATTTGGCACAGGAGAACGATGATTTCCTTCCACCATTCCAAGATTCAGAGGCCATGCAGATGCTTGATTTGGACACGGAACAGTTGAGCCTTATTTATTTGGCATAGGAGAATGAGGATCTCCTTCAACGACTCCAAGTTTCTGAGGCCATGAAGATGCTCGATTTGGGCATGGAATAGTTGAGCCTTATTGATTTGGCGCATGAGAACGAGAATCTCCTTCCGGCATTCCAAGATTCTGAGGCCATACAGATGTTCGATTTGGGCATGGAATAGTTGAGCCTTATTGACTTGGCATAGGAGCATGATGATCTCCTTCCACCATTCCAAGATTCTAAGGCCATGCAGATGCTCGATGTGGGCATGGAATAGTTGAGCCTTATTGATTTGGCACAATTGAATGATGATCTCCTTCCACGATTCCACAATTCTGAGGCCATGCAGATGCTCGATTTGGGCATGGAATAGTTGAGCCTTATTGACTTGGCATAGGAGCATGATGATCTCCTTCCACCATTCCAAGATTCTAAGGCCATGCAGATGCTCGTTGTGGGCATGGAATAGTTGAGCCTTATTGATTTGGCATAGGAGAACAAGAATCTCCTTCCATCATTACAGGATTCTGAGGCCATACAGATGCTCGATTTGGGCATGGAACAATTGAGCCTTATTGATTTGGCACAGGAGAATGATAATCTTCTTCCACCATTTCAAGATTCTGAGGCCATGCAGATGCTCGATTTGGGCATGGAACAGTCGAGCCTTATTGATTTGGCATAGGAGAACGATGATCTCCTTCCACCATTCCTAGATTCTGAGGCCATGCAGATGCTCGATTTGGGCATGGAACAGTTGAGCGTTATTAATTTGGCACAGGAGAACAATGATCTCCTTCCATCATTCCAGGATTCTGGGCCATGCAGATGCTCGATTTGGGCATGGAACAGCTGAGCCTTATTGATTTGGCACAGGAGAACGATGATCTCCTTCCACCATTCCAAGATTCTAAGGCCATGCAGATTTTCGATCTGGGCATGCAACATTTCAGCCTTATTGATTTGGCATAGGAGAACGATGATCTCATTCCACCATTCCAAGATTCTGAGCCCATGCAGATGCTCAATTTGGGCATGGAACAGTTGAGCCTGATTGATTTGGCATAGGAGAATGATGATCTCCTTCCATCATTCCACGATTCTGAGGCCATGCAGATGCTCGATTTTGGCATGGAACAGTTGAGCCTTATTGATTTGGCAGAGGAGAACAAGGATCTCCTTCCACCATTCCAAGATTCTGAGGCCATGTAGATGCTCGACTTGGGAATGGAACAGTTGAGCCTTATTGATTTGGCATAGGAGAATGATGATCTCCTTCCACAATTCCAAAATTCTGAGGCCATGCAGATGCTCGATTTGGACATGCAACAGTTGAGCCTTATTGATTTGGCACAGGAGAACGATGATCTCCTTCCACCATTCCAAGATTCTGAGGCCATGCAGATGCTCGATTTGGGCATGGAACAGTTGAGCCTTATTGATTTGGCACAGGAGAACGATGATCTCCTTCCACCATTCCAAGATTCTGAGGCCATGCAGATGCTCAACTTGGGCATGGAATAGTTGAGCCTTATTGATTTGGCATAGGAGAACGATGATCTCCTTCCACCATTCCAAGATTCTGAGGCCATGAAAATGCTCGATTTGGGCATGGAACATTTAAGCCTTATTGATTTGGCACATGAGAACGATGATCTCCTTCCACCATTCCAAGATTCTTAGGCCATGCAGATGTTCGATTTGTTCATGGAACAGTTGAGCCTTATTGATTTGGTACACGAGAATGATGATCTCCTTCAACCATTCCAAGATTCTGAGGCCATGCAGATTTTCGATTTGGGCATGGAACATTTAAGCCTTATTGATTTGGCACAGGAGAACGATGATCTACTTCCACCATTATAAGATTCTGAGCCCATGCAGATGCTCAATTTGGGAATGGAACAGTTGAGCCTTATTGATTTGGCAGAGGAGAACGAGGATCTCCTTCCACCATTCCAAGATTCTGAGGCCATGCAGATGCTCGACTTGGGGATGGAACAGTTGAGCCTTATTAATTTGGCATAGGAGAATGATGATTTCCTTCCACCATTCCAAGATTCCGAGGCCATGTAGATGCTTGATTTGGGCATGGAACAGTTGAGCCTTATTTATTTGGCATTGGAGAATGAGGATCTCCTTCAACGACTCCAAGTTTCTGAGGCCATGCAGATGCTCGATTTGGGCATGGAAGAGTTGAGGCTTATTGATTTGGCACAGGAGAATGAGAATCTCCTTCCACCATTCCAAGATTCTGAGGCCATGCAGATGCTCGATTTGGGCATGGAACAGTTGAGCCTTATTGACTTGGCATAGGAGAACGATGATCTCCTTCCACCATTCCAAGATTCTAAGGCCATGCAGATGCTCGATGTGGGCATGGAACAGTTGAGCCTTATTGATTTGGCACAGGAAAATGATGATCTCCTTCCACCATTCCACGATTCTGAGGCCATCCTAATGATCTATTTGGGCATGGAACAGTTCAGCCTTATTGATTTGGCACAGGAGAACGAGGATCTCTTTCCACCATTCCAAGATTCTGAGGCCATGTAGATGCTCGACCTGGGCATGGAATAGTTGAGCCTTATTGATTTGACACAACAGAATGATGATCTCCTTCCACAATTCCAAGATTCTGAGGCCATGCAGATGCTCGATTTGGACATGGAACAGTTGAGCCTTATTGATTTGGCATAGGAGAACGATGATCTCCTTCCACCATTCCAAGATTCTGAGGCCATGCAGATGCTCTAATTGGGCATGGAACAGTTGAGCCTTATTGATTTGGCACAGGAGAATGATGATCTCCTTCCACGATTCCAAGATTCTGAGGCCATGCAGATGCTTGATTTTGGCATGGAACAGTTCAGCCTTATTGATTTGGCACAAGAGAAAGATGATCCCCTTTCACCATTGCACAATTTTGAGGCCATGTAGATGCTCGATTTGGGCATCGAACAGTTGAGCGTTACTGATTTTGCATAGGAGAACAATGATCTCTTTCCACCATTGCAAGATTTTGAGGCCATGCAGATGCTCAATTTGGGCATGGAACAGTTGAGCCTTATTGATTTGGCACAGGAGAAAGATGATCTCCTTTCACCATTCCACAATTCTGAGGCCATGTAGATGCTCGATTTGGGCATCGAACAGTTGAGCGTTACTGATTTTGCATAGGAGAACAATGATCTCTTTCCACCATTGCAAGATTTTGAGGCCATGCAGATGCTCAATTTGGGCATGGAACAGTTGAGCCTTATTTATTTGGCACAGGAGAACGATGATCTCCTTCCACCATTCCAAGATTCTAAGGCCATGCAGATGCTCGATGTGGGCATGGAACAGTTGAGCCTTATTGATTTGGCAAAGGAGAATGATGATCTCCTTCCATCATTCCACGATTCTGAGGCCATTATGATGCTCGATTTGGGCATGGAACAGTTGAGCCTTATTGATTTGGCACAGGTGAACGATGATCTCCTTCCACCATTCCAAGATTTTGAGGCCATGAAAATGCTCGAGTGTGCCATGGAACAGTTGAGCTTTATTGATTTGGCACAAGAGAACGATGATCTCCTTCCACCATTCCAAGATTCTAAGGCCATGCAGATGCTCGATGTGGGCATGGAACAGTTGAGCCTTATTGATTTGGCACAGGAGAAAGATGATCTCCTTTCACCATTCCACAATTCTGAGGCCATGTAGATGCTCGATTTGGGCATGGAATAGTTGAGCGTTACTGATTTGGCACAGGAGAACAATGATCTCTTTCCACCATTCCAAGATTCTGAGGCCATGCAGATGCTTGATTTGGGCATGGAACAGTTGAGCCTTATTGATTTGGCAAAGGAGAATGATGATCTCCTTCCATCATTCCACGATTCTGAGGCCATTATGATGCTCGATTTGGGCATGGAACAGTTGAGCGTTATTGATTTGGGACAGGAGAACAATGATTTCTTTCCACCATTCCAAGATTCTGAGGCCATGCAGATGCTTGATTTGGGCATGGAACAGTTGAGCCTTATTGATTTGGCATAGAAGAACAATGATCTCTCTCCACCATTCCAAGATTCTGAGTCCATGAAAATGCTCGAGTGTGCCATGGAACAGTTGAGCTTTATTGATTTGGCACAGGAGAACGATGATCTCCTTCCACTATTCCAAGATTCTGAGGCCATGCAGATGCTCGGTTTAGGCATGGAACAGTTGAGCCTTATTGATTTGGCACAGGATAACGATGATCTCCTTCCACCAGGATTCCAAGATGGCCTCAGAATCTTGGAATGGTGGAAGGAGATCATCGTTCTCCTGTGCCAAATGAATAAGGCTCGACTATTCGACGCCCAAATAGAGCATATGCATGGCCTCAGAATCTTGGAATGGTGGAAGGAGATCATCGTTCTCCTGTGCCAAATCAATAAGGCTCAACTGTTCCATGCCCAAATCGAGCATCTGCATGGCCTCAGAATCTTTACGCTCTATTTTCCCACCACTGAAAGCTTTGCGGAATAACCAATTTCTGGAATAACAATGTCCAGTTTCCAGTTTCCAGAGAGATAACCAATACCTGGAACCACTCACTGAAGAATTCTGAACAGCAGCAGCAGCAAAATCGCAAACTAACAAAAATACAAAAGAAGGATTAAAGCACAATTGACATTGAAAATATGGAACAAAGCATACCCTTGTTCTGTTTTCAAATTCTAAGCAGGGNAAAGAAATATTTAATCAGGATCACTTGCACATTTGAAAACCAAAGAAATGACCACAAAAGCAAATAAATTAATAATCTCATATTTGTTCAATCACATAATAACATTTTATAATTTCCAACCACACACAAAAATAAGATCTAAATTTAGCTCTTCCAACCATTTTACCAGTGATCATTTAATCAAAAAATTCATATGTTCAATAGTAGAGAATAGATAGATCACAACCATAAATTAACATCCTAGGTTTTCCCCCACTCCATCAAGTTATAGAAAGATATTTAAATCAGACTTGAGAAGGTATAAGAAAAAGAAGTATAATTTAAGATTCAGATCCAAGATTTATGCATTCAAAAGAGGAGGGTTTATCAACCAACTTCCAACCAAAATCCAAGAATTCAACAATTCACAATTATTGATGGGCCCAAGGATACTCTTGTTTTTTACCGACAATACCAATCCTCATATCAGGGATCCATAGCCCCTATTGGCAATCCTTTGCCAAACATGCCCCAAATCATTATGGGTGTTTCTGAATTGTTACAAAAACAACTCTCATCCAAGCCATTTAGGTATGAGAGTGCAGAGGATGGGCGGAGAGATCCAAAAATATAAGTCTAAGGTGACAATAACAATCTTGATATTTTCATACAAGCTGGCAATCCTTTGCCACAAATACCCCAAATGGATGTTTCTAAATTGTTACAAAAAAAACTCTCATCCAAGTCATTTAGGTATGAGAGTGCAGAGGACGGGCGGAGAGATCCAAAAAATAAGTCTAAGCTTACAACAACAATATTGATATTTTTATACAAGCATTGTGAAGGTGGTTAGACAAGTAAGAAGAGAAAATTTTGAGAAAATTAGCCCTTGCTAGCCATTAGCAAACATAACAAAGATGGATCATCTTACCTCCTTAGATATCTTGCTTACTAGGAGGAATCATCCAAATATTGGATT
>MNCI01005132.1:1104580-1117172 GCA_015680685.1 Gnetum montanum | reverse complement strand
CACACTTATAGGATTTTGGTATGTATGCTTTGAATCCACAACTAGAAAAAAAACAAACACCCAAAAGTTTGCCTTATCCTTAAGGCAATCCTAGGTAGTTCCATCAGCAATAACAATATTATCCAAGTGGAATTCCATCACAACTATACAAGAAGTATCAATAGTAGTAGCAACCATAGTCATGGGCATTGCCATTGCCAAGGTAGTAGTACCCTTATAGACAACCAGATCCATATGGGTATTATGTTTAACAACCCCTATCTCCATGTGACTCTTCCAATCATGTTTCTCCTTTCCAACATCACTACTATCCTCTTGAATAGTATAGAACTCATTCTCCACATTTTAGAAGGGATACCACATTTCATCCTTATCCTCCTATTCTTACACCTGTTCCTCCACCCTCAGTGTAGCTACCACCTACTCCATCCATGCAGAATGAACTTCCAAACTAACCATAGTAATGCAATGCTACCAAAGCCATCAATCTACAACTAGTTAATCAACTGAGTGGTTCAGAACCTCATTCTTGTAAAAGATCATTTTTTCAACCCAATATCCCTACTAAGCCCTCATAGACTTAGGAAACTGGTCACGTACTCCTTTCTTATTCTCTACAAACTATTCCATCAGGAACCCTTCAAAAAAAATACCACCCTAAATCCATACTATTATGCTAACTCATGTTATATTTAATTGGATCTGGACATGCAACTTTTCTAGGAAATTAGTTCTTGGGAGTCCTCTTATCTATTTATAGATTGTTGGGAATGAACCATGTAAAGCTATTTTTGAGTCAGGTTCCAATGTTGACTTGATTTCTTATGAGATGTATTCTACCTGGAACTTTCTGCCTCTCAAGAAGAGAAATATCTGATTAGAATTGGTTGACCAGTCCATTATTGTTCCATTGGAACTGGTAGAAGACATTGTGACCACTGTATGTGGGTGGTCTTATCCTATAGATTTCTTAGTAATCAAGGTTGAAAATTATAAGGGGGGACTTTCCAATCATTATAGGAAGGGCATGGATAAGCACTTTTGATGCAAGAATGGGCATCAAAGATCTATTTCTAGAGATATCTAAGAAAAATGCATTTGGAAAGATCAAGAATAAATGAGCTTCATGCATTGTGTATAGCGATACAGGGTGCAATTATGTGTAGAAACTCTAGTATGTAACATGAGCATCTATTTCTGTATGTAGGCAATGTGCAAATGAAGTAGATATTCAAAGGTATCTGTACGTAGCAGCCATAAAACAAGAGGGCACCCAGTGGCCAATCACTAATTTTGAAAATAACACAATGTGCATGGAACCTATTGAGAGCTTGACATGTGTTTATGTCATAGGCATGGATGAACTAGAGCAAGTTCATCACCAACTCTCTAATAATGAAAACAATGATATCAATTGAGGAGAGTTGGAGATCCCTAGGACTTTTAAACAAGAGCCCCTAGAGTTGAAAACTCTATTTGCCAGCCTAGAATATGAATTCTTGAAAAATGGCAAGTCGATCATACTTAATGCTAAACTTGCTCCCAAGAAAAAAGCAAACCTATTGAAAGTGGTTAACAAATGGCCAATAACCTTTACCTAGTCATATCCTATCACTGGAATTAATCCATGGATATGCCAGCATTACATTTATATTGATCCATCCATGAAGCTAAGGAGGCAACTACAATGATGGTTGAACCCAAAATTCAAGCAAATCTTCAAAGAGAAGATTGAGCAACTCCTTAAGGTAGGGTTCATCTATTCCATTGCAAATGGCGAGTGGCTTAGCCTACTCATAATAGTTCCAAAGAAAGGTGTAAAATGGTAGGTTTGTATTGACTTTAGACTATTAAACATGGTAACATTCAAAGATCATTTTTCATTGCCATTCATGGATTAGGTATTGGACACCATATCTAGGAATTATTATTATAGTTTTTTGGATGATTATAGTGGTTATAACGAAGTCTAGATTGCACTAGAAGACTAGGCCAAAACAACTTTCCTGAGTTCGTGGGAGACTTTTTCATATCAAAAGATGCCTTTTGCTCTATGCAATGCTCCTACTACTTTCCAATGCCTAGTCATAAGCATCTTTCAGCAGCAAATTGGTAGCTAAGTGAAAGTCTTTATGGATGAATTCTTCACTTATGGCACTACATTCGAGCAAGCCTTGAGCCACCTTGAACAAGTACTCAAAAGATGTGTGAAAAGAAAACATATGGCTTAATTAGGGAAAAGAGCCATATCATGGTCTAGGAGGGCATTGTATTGTGCCACAAAATTTCTCAAGTAGGGATTGAGGTGGACCCTAGAAAGATAAGGGTCATCCAAGGAATAACTCACCAACTAAAAACCAATAAAGATGTTCAATAATTCCTTGGACACATTGGCTACTATTTGCGATTTATAGAGAATTTCTCTAAGATCACAAAATTATTGATCAAGATAACAAAGAAAGATGTTTTATTCATCTAGACCAAGGAAAGCAAAAAGGCATTCTAGAGCCTCAAGAAGAAGCTCGTAGAGACTCCAATTCTACAAAAATTTGATTGGTCTAGACCATTTCATATCATGAAAAATTCATCAAATTATTCCTTAGGAGTCATACTTACATAGTTGGATAATAAGAAACATCAATATTACATCCACTATGAAAGTTGAAGCATTATGGGTGCACAGTTAAGTTACACCACAACAGAGAAAGAACTAATGGTGGTGGTGTATGCTTTAGAGAAGTTTAGGCAGTATGTGCTTGGATATATAGTGTTTATGCACACTAACCATAGTGCCATTCGCTTTCTCATGAATAAGCCATGGTAAGTCCCCGTGTCACACAATGGCTAGTGATCTTGTAAGAATTCAATCGTACGATGGTAGATCAAAAGGGGATTGAGAATGTGATCATTGATCATCTCTCCTTATTATGAGGAGACCACAAAGAGGAGGAGAGCTCACTCTCTAATCAATTCCTAGATGAACTCCTCCTTGCTAGTGCAATTAATGAATAGATGTCCATAGAATCCAAATAGTATGATGACATCCTCACTTATCTTCTCTCTCAAGAGATGCCATAAGATTTGGACTATAGGAAGAAACAACAGTTTCTTCATCATGTCAAACACTTTATGGAAATCAATGGACATCTTTACAAGGTGTGCACTAATGGCCTAGTTCATTGGTGTCTCTTTGATGCAAATTAATTATACATTCTCTGGGATGCTCATGAAGGTCCTTGAGAAAGCCACTATGTAGGGAGATGCATGGCCATAAAAATCTTGATGGTAGGATACTATTGGTCTACAATCTTTACAGATGCTCAGCAGTTTGTCCTATCTTGTGAATGCTATCAATGAGATGATGGGATGACCACACGAATAATAGTGGATTCAACCACTAGAGCCCTTTGACATATAGGACATAGATTTCATTTGTCCCATCACACCCATATCTAATAGAAAGGCCTATATTATTATAGCCATTAACTACTATAAAAAATGGGTTGAAGCAGCAGTCATCGTTGATTGCACATCATCCCCTACTATTTGATTTGTACAATAGCACATTGTAAATAGGTTTGGAGTGCAACATGCAATAATTTGTTACAATGGAACACACTTCATAGGCATCACTTTTCGAATGCTTATGCAATGCTTGGGGGTTGAACATAAATTAATAACACCCTAGCACCCCCAAGCCAATGGTCAAGCAAAGGTTACTAATAGGGAAATCACAAAGATTCTAACAAGAACTATTAGCAAATATAGGAGAGATTGGAGCACAAAACTCAATGATGCCCTTTAGGCCTACTGCTTAACATGGAAACTTCCTATAGGCTACTCTCCCTATGAGTTGGTGTATGGAAAACTTCCAATGCTCCCAATTTAGTTTAGGCTTCGTACACTCTCAACAGATTATGACCTAGACCTAGACCCAAGTTTGGCACAAAAAGAAAGACTAATCCACCTAAATGTGCTAGAAGAAAATTGATTGGTAGCCCTATCCTTGAATGAAGTGCACATGGCATTTAACAAAAAGCATCATGACCTAAGAATTAAAGGGATAAAACTTCAACCTAGTGATAAGGTCGTTTACTAGAACCCCACACATGTTCCTCAAAAACCAAATTCCAAACATTGTGGGAGGGGAATTATATAATTGATGAAACCTTTCCTTCTGAGTTCATGATCATATACAAACCTGAAAGCCCAAAGAAGAAGCAATTCATTAACATCCAATAGTTAAAGCATTTTCATGAACCTAAGCGAGCTAGCATAACAAATTCCTCAATGGATGGGCAACCATGCTCAATTTTTTAGATCTCCTCCTTCCAACTTAGTCATGGGGGAGATGGCCATCCAACTCAATTCTTGTTTAATGTCTTTGTCTGATGTACTTGAATTCTTTGGTAGACTCTTCTGGGTTTTGGTCCTTAACTTTCATAAACAATTAATCACTTATAGAGCCAATGAACTCCTTAGGTTAAGGTTATGCAAGGATAAATAGGGCATGTGCCTGCTATGGGAAGGATCCACTTGCATATCTTTTGGTTGGGTTCATTAAGCACCTCATCCTTAGGCATTTTTGCAATCAAAATCTTTCATGTATTCATCTTCTACATCTGACCATGTGCTCCTTTAAGTATTTTCTTTAATTTACAAATTCTCCATCAAATTTTTTAATTTTTGAGCTTTCAAAGATCCTATTCAATGATTTCATCATATTCTTGGCTTTCCTGGGACTTCATGGACCCCAAATTCATTCAAAAATTTATTGTATTTTTCGAAATATCCAAGTTTCAAAATTTTGTTTACAAACCTTATAAATGGACAATTGTTGATGGAGCCCATGCATATATGAGGCCCCATATATGTATCCTTGTCAACGTAGTGTAAAAATACTATATATATAGAAATTTCACATTTTCTCTTAAATGCCCAAGGAGTTTTTGCAATTTTCAGAGCCCAAAACCTTCCAGAGCCCATAACTTCCTAACTATTTATCTAAATCACTTCATTCTTCAACCATGTAGCTCTTGGAGGTAAGCTCTTAGTTGTGGGGGCCACAAACATGCTATTTTTGACAAGAATTTTTTTGACATTTTTCTAACTCCCACAAAGGTTTAACTAAGGAATCATCATTAAAACACCAAATTATGAGAGTTAAACCTTTCTTATGAGCTTCGGTAACACTTACTATAAAAAATTAATTAATTAATAAAATAATAATAAAATCATCAATTTTCCATGGTCTAACCATAGTCAGGTGTAACTAATTAACAAGATAATGTATTGAAAAATTTGAAGTTACACATTATATCTACTAATCCATGGATGTGTTGTGACTATAGATGGCACCAAAAGGTAAACACACATAGGAAGGAGGATAGTCTCAACCAAGGGAAAATGGCCAAGAACCATCCTAGGAAGAACTAATCACAATCCACATCATAGGACCTCTTAGGGAAGAGCTTGAAGTAGAGTTTATTCATCAGATTCCAAAATAGGTGGTAGGAATAGAACATTCCCACTAGGATGAGGCACTACTCCAACAAGTGAACTTTGAGGTGACCTTGATGGAAGCCTACCTAAACCAACTCAAATCTAGGGAGGTCTAGAAAATAGTGCTTCAAGAGTTAAACTTTGGCTCTTTCTTGGAGCAAGCACCTAAAGTAGTACAGGACCAACTAAAGACCTCTCTTATGTGGCCAATTATCAATTCTAGTAGGGAGTGGTATATGGGAGAGAAATTCCTAGTTTAGAATAATAAGAAGGCCAATTCAATGGTCAAGATCAAGGATATTTCAGTGTCCTGCTCAATGCAAGCCATTATAGAGGCACTTGGGTTGCTTGAAACTAGGGTGAATCTTGTTGAGATTCTGATGTAGGCGGATCTCTAAAGTATCCTTAGGCACTAAATGAGTTGAATGTAATACATACATGTCTAGAAAAACACACATGTTAGTATTACAAAATTGGAAAAATAACACTATATTATACAAAACCACAAGTTATGATTAAATATACAGTGAGGTGAGATGAACTATAGAAGGGATTTTTGGAATTGGGATGTGAGGTGTTTTACCATAGGCATAATGAATTCCTATGTGTTATTGATGGTTAAAGTAATCATTAGCCTTTCTACCCAAGATTCAAACTAGGTTCAAACCACATTCTAGTGACATCACATTGTTTCATCTCTAGAATTCACAATCATAAGACTACCACTATTTCAAAGAGTATTACCACTTGGCGTATTATCCAAGAGAGGCGTTTATTCATTGCACACTTTTATTTTTTAGATTCCTAAGAAGCCACTTACCTTCAAGCATGGGTAACATGTCTTTGTAGTGGGATCCCTAGAAACTTATTCTGTGCATAGATTTTATTTTTAAGCTATGTCAACCTTACCAGAGGACTACCTTCATGCATGGGTAATATGTCTATACAACAAGCGGAGCAGGCGAGCATAGTCACAGTCTCAGGGTGTCTAGTTGTGAAGAGCTAATGTTTGCTATGGAGTATAAGCCTCCCAAGTTGGCTACTGTAGTGTCCTATGAGTTGCGGTGGTGTATAGTGCACTGGGTAATGTACAACAGTGTTGTGGTATCCCAAAGTATACTAAAATGTTAAGTGTGCTTGGGTGTAAGGGTGCTTAGAATGCAAGTTTGATTATTGTTTGCTTCAAAATGCCAACTGAAAAGCCAAAATGCCAACCTTTAACACATGAAGCACTAGGGCATTTATAGGCCTAGGGTTATCATGAATGATAGATCAAGTGCCATGTGGAAAAAGGGTAGCTAAAATTCATATGCTTCCACTGAAGTGAGGTGGTGTTCTATTGGTATGCTCTAATGGATCCTGTGAAATTACTAGATTGTGACTACGCTGCCGAGACTGCATGTATGAGTGCTAAATAAAATACAATGTACTTGAAAATAATGCAAAATAGTGTAGTTTTAGAGACTACACTTCGGGATTGCATTGCCCACTTTCTTGAGTGGTGTTAAGCGTAGGTACAATTTAGGGGCAAATTGGAGATGCAAAAGAAGATAAAAAGTTTTGATCTTGCTTATTGAAGGAATGTTGGAGCTTAGATATAGGCCAGTGTTGGGTTTTGAAGGCTTCTAGAGGTAGTTTTGGTAGACTATGCTAACTACGCTCTAGAGCGTAGCACTAATAGTTAGGAAAATCTTGCCAAAAAATGATGCTTAGTGTAGGCCATGCTAGCTACGCTTTAGAGTGTAGTCTTGAAGGTGAGAGCGTAGCCTTGACGCTTGGAAAAAATCTAGGAAAGATAATGTGCCCATGTAGACTACACAAACTATGCTCTAGAGCATAGTAGGAAGTGTAGGCTTAGGGGTTAGAAAATCTGTCAAACTATTTTGTTCATCCCAGCCATGCATAGTAGCCTGTGGCTTGACACTTAGGAAAATTTGCAAAATTGGTCATTCCAAGACTAATTAAGTTGACTATGCTTTGGAGTGTAGTCTTGGTAGGGTGAGCATAGTTAGGGCACTAAGAAAAATTTGTAGCTACTATTGACACATAGAAAAATTTTGCAAATATAGAATATTTGTGTCAACTATGCTAACTACACTTTGGAGAGTAGTCCTAGTAGTTGAGAGCATAGTCTCAACACTTTGAAAACATTTACCAAGTTTTGACACCTAGAAAAATTTGGAGTTGAGACCAGGAAGCCCAAATTTGATGGTGTTTCACCTAGCACTAGAGAGATAATGATATCTCTCTCAGAACATTAGCAACCCCCAAAGAGTTTTAGGAACATCGCAACCTTTTCGGTGTGCTTGGAGGAGGGCAAAGAGGCAACAGTACTGGTGATGTAACACTAAGGGCAAGAGATAATAGTAGAGGTGGTTGTTGATAGAATTGCTATGATACTCTATGCACCTGTGGTGTTTTTACTAGACATTATTACACTGAAAGATGTGTAGACATCTACAGGGATCATAAGTGGTAGACTAAGTGCAGCATAGCATGAACAATAGTTGGACTAATTAGTAGGAACTAAGCAACTACTTTTGCATTTTTGTGACCTTCTAGATAATATAATTACAGCCTAGTTAGAGTTGCTAGAGGGAAGGGGCAAGAATATTATATTGGAAGGGCAACTCGAAAAAGCCAAGGAGTTGAATGAATGCTTGGCTATGAAAGTTGTTGAATTGAGAGCCTAGATTGCCAACCATGTATTTATCAACCTAGCATTGACAAGAGATGAAGCTCTTGAATAGCTTCATACCAAATTGAAAGGGGTTGAGGATGCAATGGAGACAATGGTGTTCTATCAATCCTTGGTAGAGGCCACCCAACATAAAATTTAGAAGGCCTTGGATCTAACCCGTCAAGAGAATGTTTAGCTAATCGTAGAAAATTATCACCTACAAAATATTGATGTGCATAAACAACAATTGATTGAGTTTATCCATTAATGATAGGAATAAATAACTAAAGAAAATACAAAGTTAAGGAGATTGGTAGCTAAGTGATGAGTGGCGAGGTACCCCTACACTCAACCATACGAATACGAGCGTGCACGCACGATCCGGTCGAACTCCGCAGACTAAATGCCTTAACACCACAAGAAACACTTGGGTTTAATCATTCGCTGTCTTCCTAGGCTTGCTTGTAAGTGTCACGGTGTATGGTTAAGCAGTTTGAGGTATATGATTTTTTTGGTATTTTCAGGTTTATCGCCTAAGCTATGAGGGAAAGGGTTGAGAGATTAAGCTAACTCTAACTAATGTACTAAGTCTAAATTAACTAGCGTCAGCATCTGTTCCCACTTACCGGACACACCCTGAACTATGCAACTGTGTCTACCAAATGCTAATCGTTACTGGGATTACCACACGTAACGCAAGTGCTCAAAGTGGTCGTACTGAGGCACCTATTTAGCTTAAATGTGATAAGTAGCCGATTCGTTAGCTAGCCGTACACACTCGTGGGTGCTCTTAACTAAGTCGTACTTATCACACGTTCTAGCCTAGCGAGGAGTAGCCGATTCCTTAACTAGCCATACACATTGGACTACCACTGGGATTACCAAGTGCAGATCTTGGAATACGCTACTGGGTTACCAAGCAGCCAATGCTCGTAGTTAAGTCGTACTCACGCGTTGCAATAAGCAGCCGATTCCTTGATTAGCCGTACACATCCGTAAATGCTCGTAATCAAGTCGTACTTGTACGCACTAGGAAAGTAGTAAATAAATAACAATAAACAAAACCATGTACTGCAAGGTTTATCCAATCAAGTTCGTCTTTATTGCCGTACACAACTTGGGTTCAGGTTACAAGCTGCTCGAATAAAGAGTCGTTCACTCTAGGACTCCTACTACGGGCACATGGGAAAAATTCTAACTCTGGAGTGATCAATCTACCAGAGCTTCGCTACTTCTAGCCAGGATTGGGAAATAAGGGGAGTGCTGCCTCTTATTTATAGATATGGCGGTGGACTGCGATATCGCGTATGCGATATCGCAGGGAAAGACACGATATCGCGGCACAGTGCATGTCGCGTCTCATCATACCCCCATGACTGAATAAAAACTCGTCCTCGAGTTCCTTACAATAATATCAAGTAGGTATGGGATTATTATTAGGGGAAATGGAACTAATGGGATGACACGTGAACGGGTCTTTATTACAAGACTTGACACAACTGGTGTTCATGACAACAAGGGTGAACACCTTATTACAATGACATCAGGCCACATTTGGCAGCTGAGAGAAAAGAGGAGAGAGAATAGAAGAGAAGAAGAGAGAAGAGTCTTGTTGCTACCAATGCCTAGATTGCACCTTCCGTTGTCCATCCGTAAGCGCATTATCGATCCTGCTCCTTGCATAGCTACTTCAGTGCCGCTCCATTCCAAGTGTTTGTGCCAAATCCATTCTGTTGTTGTATGATTGCCATCTGCACACACAACACAATCATATATTAGCAAGGGTAATTGAATCATTAAGTAAAGCATACCTTGCTTTGGTTTAGGTTCATTGGCTAGGTGGTGGTATGGCTGATATGGATCCGGGAAAATGTAGATGATTCCTACCGAAGGTATAGGGGTTAGGAAGAAAAACGAGAAAAATCCGAGTCTTAGGAGAAAAATCGAAAAAGTAGGCCCTGTACCCCCATGACAAATCGTGAACCTCCAGTAGCGTTAGAATGGAGAAAGAAAAGGAGTAAGAAAGATAGGTGAAAAGGGACAACTATGGCATCGGTGAAGTGATGTCAAGATGGAAATGAACAAAAATAAAATTAATTGCAAAAAATGTTAAGGCAAAGAAGTTAACTAATGTTCCAAATAGAAATGTCAGTGGGTCCTCCCCAAAGCAGGCTCATGCCCTTAATGCCCTGACAATCCCACATTCAAAGAGTCTGTAGGCTTTGGGAATGTCCTTTGGAACAAGAGTTAAAATCTTAACCATAAGAATTTACCAAAAAGAAAAAAATGCATCAACCAAAATATATACTAATGATAGAACCGGCAATGAGGTGAACAATGGAGAGAAGGATGGAAAGAAGAGAAGTGGAATGGAATCCCAAGACACGGTGGTGTACAACCCCTTGTGTGGTTTATGATTAATGTGACTTGGCGAATCTCATTCCAACTCTGGCTCAAACCAACCACTTCCAGTGACTTTGTATCAATGCATTTGGCTAAATCATCCACTCGGATAACAAGGATGCATCTTCAAAGAGCCACCACCATTCCGACGAAACAACGGAGAGAATGGGAAGCGAGAAGGGCCGTAGTTAGAGGGAACACTTTGGTTCCATAACCAGTGCTTGTAGCCCAAATTTTATTTCGTCTAAGGGGTGTGCTTTGAGTCCTCACTTTGGTTTTTTTTTTTTTTGTGTTTTGTGTTTTTATTCGTGGGGGCCACACCTTTCAAAAACTTTGTTATTTTTTTTTTCTCAGCTTCCGAAGAATGGGTAACATCGGAACAGTAAGAAAACTCAAGAAGAAAACTACCAAGCACCCAAGTGAATGACCAACACAAGAGCATCAAGTTCCCTTGAAGTCACACCCTTTGCAATCCTTGAGTCCTTCCTTAGTTTGAGAAATGCCCAGTCACCAGTTCGTTAAAGTTCTTATTAGAAGGGAACTGTACAATTCCAAGCCAAGGGAAACCATAGACTTTGATGGATGAATGGATGAAGTGATCTCATTGCCTGCCATATCATAAGAGACATACCTTAGTATCAACATTGTAACTTAAAGGTAAAAACCAAATACTAGCAATTAATGGAAAACAGTTCATCCCATCGGTCTGAACACTTATTGGGTGATGAACTTACAAGGTGGATAACACACACACACACAAACACAAAATAGAAAAATATAACGATGTTGTAAAAAAAAAATAAGACAAGTTAAAGAAAGTTGTAAAACAAAAATTAGAAAAGTTAAAGAAATTTGTAAAACAAAAACGTTGTAAAACAAAAATGTGTAAAAAAAAAACTGAAAAAGAACTAAGGGCCCCATATAGTTAGCATAGGTGGCCATCTCCCCCATGACTGAGTTGTAAGGGAGAGGTCTGAAATAGTGAGTGCCTATTTGAATCTCTAAGAAGTGCCCAACTTCTCCCAATTAATGATTTTAAGTTAAGGGGTGGAAGTTGGCGACGCTCACGTTCCAATGTGTCTATGCCACGGTTGTTCGCATGAGTTTCCTCAATTCGTTCCATGCATATTTGTTTGCCCTTACGAGAAGCTATCAACCATGAGGTGTCTACTACTTCTTGTGTCGTTGCTACATACAGGCATCTTTGTTGTAGAGTCTCTTGGGCACACCTGTGACATGGAGACATTTCCTCCATGTCATCACCCGATGAATCACTGTATATGATGCATGGAACTATCCTCTTCTTGATCTTTCCACATATGTTAATCTTGGAGATCTCCAAGGAAAGATCACAGATCCTAAGGCATGCATCTACTGTGCTTAGCCATGCCCTTCCCATTATAATTGGGAAGTCCCCTTCATTGTTGTTAACATTGATCACTAGGAAATCCACTGGGTAGGACCAACCACACATAGTGGTAATAACATCCTCCACCAATCCCAAGGGAATGGTGATGGACTAGTCCGCCAACTCTAGTTGGATGTTGCTCTTCTTAAGTTGTGGCAGGTTCCAGGCATGATACATTTTTCACGAAATTAGGTTGACACCAGAACCTGAGTCAAGAAGAGCTTGATGTGGTGCATTTCCAGTAATCTACAAATAAATAAAGGGACTCCCAGGGTCAGTTAGTTTCCTGGGAAGGTGGCCTACCTTGATCCAGTCAGTTACGGTATGTGTTAGCATAACCATATGTGTTACACTCCTTTGGACTGAAGGGTGCTTCGAGGTGTTACATGATGGAGGCATGTACATGGCCTCAACCGCTTGTTGTTGCGAGAGTTTGTCCAGGCTTTTAGTTCTGAAAAAGGGTCTCTTCTTTGTACAGTTGTCGCCAGAACTAGTATCCGATTGGATATTTACAGCTCTCACAGCGTGACGTTGCTGCGGTTGAGGAGGAAGTTCCCCTTGCATTGTTGGAGCAGGAGGTGTTATGGGAACTACTTGAG
>MNCI01005132.1:1060017-1102114 GCA_015680685.1 Gnetum montanum | reverse complement strand
GTACTTATCACACGTTCTAGCCTAGCAATGAGTAGCCGATTCCTTGACTAGCCGTACACATTGGACTACCACTGGGATTACCAAGCACAGATCCTGGAATACGCTACTGGGTTACCAAGCAACCAATGCTCGTAGTTACATCGTACTCACGCGTTGCGACAAGCAGTCGATTCCTTGATTAGCCGTACACATCCGTAGATGCTCGTAATCAAGTCGTACTTGTACGCACTAGGAAATCAGTAAATAAATAACAATAAACAAAACCATATACTGCAAGGTTTATCCAATCAAGTTCATCTTTATTGCCATACACAACTTGGGTTCAGGTTACAAGTTGCTCGAATAAAGAACCGTTCACTCTAGGACTCCTACTGCGGGCACATGGGAAAAATTCTAACTCTGGAGTGATCAATCTGCCAGAGCTTCACTACTTCTAGCCAGGATTGGGAAATAAGGGGAGTGCCGCCTCTTATTTATAGATCTGGCAGTGGACCACGATATCGCATACGCGATATCGCAGGGAAAGACGTGATATCGCGGCACAATGCATGTCGCATTCATCACTAAGAATAGAAACCTCTACATGAAGGAGGTTTGTGCCCTTCACCGAACGACTGCAATAGAGGTATTTGCTTGGAAATTAGAGGCTATTAAATTTGAGAGAGTCAAAGATCACTATAGAGACTAGGTCAACCTATAGAATAAAATAATTGAGTAACACATTCAAGTGTTGAAGGTAAAGATGAATGAGATCCTTTAGCAACTCCAACAAGGATATAAATTATGGTAGCCCATCTTGATGGGATTAATCAATATAATAAATCAAAAATTTACCTGAAGGGGTTGTAGATAGATTAGATGAGTAAATATATGAAGCTTGCCAATCTTTGGTACGTAAACCTAGCTATGTTGATTACTAGGTGACCGTGGTCAGAATTGGAAAGCAGGTGGCTAGCTCATATTTTTTGTACAATGATGAGTTAAAGCACCACAAGGACATCAAGCAAAGACTTGTAAAGGAAAAAATTAAACTAAAGGTTCTCAAGGACAAATACATTGATTAGAGATCCACTACAAAGAGCTTGGCCAAAAGAATGGATGATTACCATAAGTTGCAAAACATAGTTAGGGCATTTAATGTCAAACACAAATAATTTGCTGCCTAGTTCATTGATGAATGGTGAGGTACCCCTATGCTCAACCATATGAATCACTAAGGAATTACACATGATTCAGTTGAATTCTATGGACTTATAGTTATCTTATACACTAGTTTCTCTAGGAAGTGAAATAGCGTTTAGAATGTTTGTTGTCTTCCCAACTACACTTGTGAGGCTCAAGTGTATAATTTAAGTGTAATTGAGGTATATGAATTTTATTATTTTATTTTTTATGGATGTAATCACCTATAACAAGAATAAAGGGTAGAGTAGATTGAAACTAATGTTTATTATCTAGCTAGCCTAACACAAGTAACTGCCCCACTTTCTTGGACACATCCTGAAGAAATATAGCACTACTGGGCTACCAAATGTTAAGCGTTGTTAGGTTACCAAGTACTATATGCATGCTTGAAGTGGTCATGCTTGTGTTCATTAATTGATAAAAATAAATTACTTAATAAAATGTATTAAAGTAAAGAACAAAAAAATTAGAATGCATTAAAGAAAATATTAAGCTATTCTTAGTGCTGCAAGGATTGTCAAAAGAGTTCGTTTTATTCCCATCACACTGCTACGCTCAGGTACATCAATTCTTGAACAAAGAAGCATACACACTTTATACTCCTTATGCAAGTACTTAGAAAATATTCTAATTTTGAGGAAAAGGAATTACAAGAGCTTTTCTACCTTGTTTGAAAATTGAAAACTAAAACTATTAAAAAGTAACTCAAAACAAGAGCCTAGGCACTATATTTATAGACTTGGGGAATATACCTCAATGTCAGATCTAGGCATCAACATTGTGTATGAAATGTCATGTACTCGACATCGCGATTGACACAAATAGTGATTCATCATATCCCCATGACTAAATGAAAACTTGTCCTCAAGTGAAGAAGAGAAGGAACAAGTTCTTTACAATATAACATATTTGGTAGGTATGGGATTATTGATTGACATGACAAACTGACTTAGATGAAACAGACATACAGAATTTGAGTGCTCAAGTGTATAGAATTACAATTTTTACAACATTAGGTGTTCATGAGAAGAGGAGTGAACACCCTAGAAAATATTGTCATCCAACACCTCTTGGTAGTAGGAGAATGAAAGAGAGAGAAGATATCCCTTTGATCACGAATGGTCCTCATTGTGTGGCACTATTGCATCATCCTTAGTGAAGATAGTTTCACTTCCAGTCCATGCGTCCCACTACAATGATAATAGGATCATGAATTAGTATGTAATGTGTAACATAAAACTATTAAATTCCCTTTCTTGTTGATGGTTATACTTGGTTAAGTTGTGATTATGGTAGATTGATTTCTTTGATAGTGTTAATGAGAAGGCCAATAGATAGGGTAAAATAGATAAGTGGTCCATTAAATTTGAAAGAGTTCAATACAAGGAAATATTTGAAGAGGGTATAAGAATTCACAACAATGAAAAGAAGAATTCATTGAAAACTATTGTGAAGATGTGTACAATTGGATGTCATTGATGGGATAAATAGAAAAAAATTAATTGTAAAAATGTCTAAGGGTAAAGAACTTAACTAGCCTAACCAAAAGATATGCAAGTGAGTCCTCCCCAAAGCATGCACAAGCCTTTTATGCCCTTGCATAACTTCAAACCCAAGAGTTTGTGGGCTCTATGGATGATTAATGGTTACAGAAGGTAAGTACAAAAACTTGGAAGTAACTAACTAAGAATTCCAACACATCAAACCAAGACATCGAATTAAAACATGAAACGAGTAGTCAGATGGAACATGAAAAGCATAGATGGATAAGAGGGAGAGGGTGGAATGGAGTTCCTAATTACAATCACATGAAGTCCCTTGTGGATTTTGTGATTAAATGACTTGCGAGGATTCATTCTTAGTCCAAACAAAAACCAACTATTTTTAGTGACTTTGCATTAACATTCTAAGACTAATCCATCCCTTGAGACATAAGAGTGCTCCCATAGAACAACCACCATTCCAAATTAGAGAAGGATCAGGAAGTGAGGAAGGGCCTTAGTTAGAGGAGAAAAGTCCCATAACCAGTTCTTGTAGCCCATTTATTCTATCTAAGGGGTGTTCTTTGGATTCCCATTATTTTTTTCTTGAAATGGAAACCACACATGCACCTAGGAAAATAGAAAAGTATAAAGAATAATGAATTCCTTTGAAGCCACAACCTATTCAAACCTTTGAATTCTTTCCAATTCTAGAAACTACCAAAGTCACAAATTTATTAAAGTTTGATTAATGAAAAAGGGACTACACATTTCCAAAACTAGGAAAATCATAGAGTGTGTGGATGTTTTGGACTCACTACTTATTACATGAAAAAAAAAACCATATCCTAATTATCTATATTGAAATTCAAAGCTAGAAACTAGACACCAAAAATCAAATAACAAAATTAGTACATAACACCATCAAGTAACACATTACCAATGCACCTAACACTTATTAAAAAAAAGTTAGAAAATCATACTAAATAAAAGAAAATATAGAAAAAAGTGTAAATTATTCAAGAAATATCAAATGTACTAACAATGGTGTAAAACAAAAAATTAGAAAAGATTAATAACATATAAATAAAAAGATGTAAAACAAAGAACATGTAAAACACAATGTTGTAAAATAAAAAACATGTAAAATAAAAAAATTTGAAAGATTGAGAAGCCACTTGAATGGTTAGTATGGGTGGCCATCTCCCCCACGACTAAGTTGAAAGGAAGAGATTCGAAATATGGGGCATGGTTGTTCATCTGATGAGGTTGTTGTTATGTTAGCTAGCTTATGCTCATGGAAAATTTTAATTTTTTGAATGTTGATAAGGTATTTCTTGTTTGGGCTCTCAAGTTTATAGATCATCATGGCGCCTAAATGAAAAATCTCATAAATGATGTAAGGTCCTTCCCACAATGTTTGAAACTTAGTTCATTGAGGTACATGTGTGGGGTTCTAGTAGAGAACCTTGTCTCTCATTTGAAATTTAACTAATTTTTAGGTCATGACACTTTTTTTTATAAGCCTTAAGAAACTTGTTAGATGATAAGGCTACTAATTGGTTTTTATCTAGAGGTTGAGATTCATTAGTATTTTCTTTTAGGCTAGACTTAAGTCAAGGTAAAGGTCAAGGTCACAACTCATTGAAAGTGTATAGAGTTTAGATTGAATAGAAAGTGTTGGTAGTTTGTTGTACACAAGCTCATAGGGAGAGTAGCCTATAGGAAGTTTCCAAGTTGAGCGGTAGGCCCAAAGGGCATTGTTGAGTTTTGTGCTCCAATTCTTCCTATACTTGTTAACAGTCCTTGTTAGTATCCTTGTGATTTCCCTATTAGTAACCTTAGCTTGACCATTAGCTTGGGGATGGTAAGTTGTTGCGAGTTTGTGTTCAACCCCCAAGTGTTGCATAAGATTATGAAAAGTAGTGCTTGTAAAATGAGTTCCATTATCAGAAATTAATGCATGTGGCACACCAAAGTTATTTACAATATTTGTTTTTTGTACAAACCAAGTAGTAGTAGAAGATGTACAGTTGATGATGGCTACTACTTTTGCCCATTTTGTACAATAGTCAATAGAAACTATGATGTATGCCTTTCTATTTGAAATGGGCATGATGGGATCCATGAAATTAATGCCCCAAATATTGAATGGTTCTAAAGGTTGAATCCATTATTGAAATCCCTCCATTTAAGCAATCATTCCACCATCCTATTGGCATTGTTCACAAGAGTGGATGAAATGGTAAGTATCCCTGAAGAGTGTTGGCCAATAGTACTCTGCCATTAGGATTTTAATAGTCATGCTTCTCCTAGCATAGTGTCCTCCACAAGGACCTTCATGAGCATCTTGGAGAGCATGCAATTGATCGACATTAGGGACATACCAATGAACCAGGCCATTGGTGCACACCTTATAAAGTTTTCTGTTGATCTCCATGAAGTGCTTTACCTAGTGAAGAAACTATTTTTTCCTTTGGTAGTCCAACCCTTATGGAATCTCTTGAGTAAGAAGATAGATGAGAATTTTATCATACCATTTTGGCCAATTCAACATTTGTTCAATTATTACTCCAACAAAGAGAAGTTCATTAGGAAATGTATTGGATAATGGGCTTTCTCTCTCTTTGTCATCCCATTGCAATCAAGACCAGTGATCAACAACCACATTCTTAGTGCCCTTTTGATCTACCATTGTAAGATCAGGTTCCTGCAAGATCACTAGCCATCATATGACATGAGGACTCATTGTTGGCTTGTTCATTAGGAAGCAGATGGCACTATGGTTTGTGTGCACAAACACCTTGTATCCAAGCACATAATACCTAAAATTTTCTAGAGCAAACACCACTACCATCAATTTTTTTGGTAGTGGTGTAGTTCAATTGTAAATCCAAAATGCTTTAACTATTGTAGTGAATGTGGTATGGATGTTTCTTATCATCTAACTATGTTAGCACATCTCCCAAAGCATAATTTGATGCATCCATCATGATGTGAAATGGTCTAGACCAATTAGGTGCTTGTAGAATTGGAGTTTCCACAAGCATTTCTTTCAGTTGCTAGAACACTTTTTCACATTTTGAGGTCTAAACAAAAAGAGCATCTTTCTTTGTTAGTTCAACCAACAGTTTTGCAATCTTATAGAAATTATTTATGAATTGTTGATAGTAGCCAATGTGTCCAAGGAATGACTGAACATCTTTAACTGTTTTCGACTGGTGGGTTATTCCTTGGATGACCCATATTTTTTAAGGTCCACTTCAATTTCTACTAGTGATATTTTGTGCCCCAATACAATGTCCTCCTAGACCATGAGGTGACCTTTTTGCCAATTAGCCACAAGTTAATTTCAACACATCGTTTTAGCACTTGCTCAAGGCAATCTAGGGCTTACTCAAATGTAGCTCCATAGGTGGAGAAGTCATCTATGAAGACTTCTACACTTCTACTAATTTGCTATTGAATGATGCTCAAGACCAAGTGTTGAAATGTGGTATGATCATTTCATAGGTCAAACAATATCTTATGATATGCAAAAGTCCCACAGGGACTTGTGAATGTTATTTTTGCTTAGTCTTTTGGTGCAATTTGAATTTGGTTATAGCAACTATAACCATCTAGGAAGTTGTAGTAGTAATGATTTGATATTATGTCTAGTACCTAGTTAATAAATGGCAATGAAAACTTATCCTTGAATGTTGCCATATTCAGCAACCTAAAATTGATGCAAACCTATCACTTACCACCTTTCATTGGTACAATTATGAGTGGACTAACCCACTCACTATTTGCAATGGGATAGGTCAACCCTGTGTTGAGGAGTTGTTTGATTTCCTCCTTAATGATTTGCTTAAATTTGGGGTTCAACTACCTCTATGGATATTGTTTTGGCTTCATGGCTAGGTCAGTGTAAATGCAATGCTAGCATTTCCTAGGATCAATCCCTATGGGTTTAGGATATGACTAAGCAAAAGCTACTGACCATCTTTCAACTACCTTCAATAGCATCTCTTTCTATTCTAGAGTAACTCTTGCATTGATTATAATTGGCTTCTTATTTTTCAAAAATACATATTCCATTCCATTTAGTAGCATTTTTAGTTCAAGGGGCTATTGCTTGAGGTTCTCAAGAAATCCCAACTCTCCCTAATAGGTATAATTGTTTGTACCATCAAAGAGTTTGTGATGAACTGTCTCTAGTTCATCCATGCTTGTGAAACATTCACATGTCAAGTTCTTAGTTGGTTCCATGTACACTATGTTGCTTTTGGAATCAGTGGTCAACCACTAGGTGCCCTCCTATTTTGTGGCTACGACGTATAGAAACCTTTAAATTTCTACTTCTAGCTCACACTGCTTGCATGTAGATATGCATGCTTGCTTGATGGCCCAAAGTTTTTGCACATAATTTCACCTATTATCCTTGTACGTGATGCATGAAACTCTCTTCTTCTCAATATTTTCAAAGGCAGTTTCTTTAAAGATTTCTAGAGAAAGATCTTTGATGCCCATTCTTGTGTCTACGATGCTTAGCCATGCTCTTCCTAAAACACCACTAATTTTTGGCCTTAGCACTTCAATTGCAAACTTGTCTAAGTTTCAAAACTTGGAAAATTTTTCTAAGTGTTGGTGTTACACTCCCCAGTGTANAGAAGTTGTCAAGCTAGCTTAGCATGGAAGAGACATTTGATAAATTTTCAAACTTCTAAGGCTACCTCTCTTGTTATGCCCCAAAGCATAGCCAATGTAGCATGAAGGAAAATTGTAGATTTTGTCAAATTTTTCTAAGTATCCCTACTATTCTCTACTACACTCTAGAGTGTAGACATCAAAATTTTACAAAAGTTGACTAGGTGTTGTGCTATGCTCTAGAGCGTAGCTAGCATAACACTGAAGAAAAGCCTTCAACAACCTCCAAAAGCCTCTAGAACTCAGCATCAACCTTTGTTTTAGCTCTAAAATTTCTCTGTCAAGCAAGATCAACAATTTGTATCTCTTTTGCATCCCCCATTGGTCCTTCAAATTGTACCTATGATTGAGCCTACTTGATAGAGTTAAAGACATAGTCCTTGAGCGTAGCCTTCAAGTTGCACTATTTTTTCCACTATTTGCAAGTACATTGTGGTCATTCAAATTCTATCACATGCAATCCTGGTAGTGTATCCACAGTTTAGCTATCTTTAAGGATCTGTTGCAATACTCTAGAGTGTAACACTTTGCTACCCCCATGGGAGCGTAGTAGGGTCTAGTGTAGTCCCATCTACCCTCATGCCATGTGGCACCTAATCTACATTTTGTGCTAACCGTAGCTCTATAAATACCCTTGCGTTCAGCATTCTAGGGGTGGGAAAATCAAAAGAGCATTGGGCATTTTGGCATTCTAAGCATTCTTGGCACTCTTGCACTTGAGCACTCAAGCACACTTTACACTAGTGCATCCCGTCTAGCATGTAGTTCACCACTGTACTTATGGACCATAGCAACAGCCAACCCGGTAGGTTCAGTCCCCATGGCAATCATCAGTTCCATAGCATGGACACCCTAGAGATTGTGATTACATTGCTATGCTACCATTGTTACTACTTGTACATCGCATACCATTCTCACCTCTTTTCTTACAATTGCTATGCTCCCCTGTTCAGGGTAGTGCACTTCCATTTTCAAGTTCCATTACATTTTCAAGCTCTCTTTCTTTGGCATTTGACATAGCACTCATGTTTTCTTGCTGTTCCATACATATTTGCACATTTACACCATCATTTTTGAACTGGGATGTCCTTCTATGCTCTAGCTTGGTTGGCCCTAATGCCTCCCAGTAATGTTGTATAAATCCCCTTTTGCACATATTTGTCATAACACCTCATAAGTTCCCATTCAATTGATAAGATCATTTAGGGCACCCCATCTCCATTTCCAACATGACCCTCACACGAACTCGGGGTTGGGTTGTATACTCACTAACCTCTTGGTGTTCCAACCAATGATGTTTTTAGTTGTTACACTTCCCATGATGATTAGGAAGTCCCCTTTATAGTTCTCCACTTTGATCACTAGGAAGTCAGCAAGATAAGACCACCCATCGATAGTAGTAATAATGTCTTCTACCAGTCCTAATGGAATAATAATGGACCGGTCTACCAATTCTAATCTAATGTTTGTCTTCAGAAGAGGAGGCAAGTTCTAGGCAATGCACATTTTATGAGAAATAAAATTAACACTAAAACCTAAATTAAGAAAATCCTTGCATGGTTTGTTCCTAGCAATCTGCAAATAAATTAGAGGACTTCTAGGATCAACTAATATCTTGGAAAGGTTTCTTGCATGGATTCATTCATACATGGTATGAGTAAGCATTATAGTATGGATCCTTGGTAGAGTTTGGTTTGAAGGCGGCCCAAAGGAATCTAATTTGGAGGAAGAGGTAGGAGTAGGGTTGTCAACTGTAGGTGTAGGTGAAGGCTTAGGTGGACTATGGGGTTCAAAGAAAGGTCTTTTCTTTGATCAAGAATTTGACCCCTCTGATTTATGATTGGGGTGCAAATTAATAACACTCATAGCATTGCATTGTTGTAGTTGAGCGAGAAGTTCATCTTGTATTGATGGAGCAAGTGGTAGCTATGCAACTAGAGGAGGAGTATGTGCAAGGATAGGAGGAGGATAAGGATAAGGGTAGTATCCCTTCTTTCATGTGAAGATGGAGTTCAATAATAGTCAGAAGAGTGGTAGTAAGGCTATAATTGAGAAATGTGACTTAAAGAGTCACATGGAGACATGGGTTGCTGAACATGATAACCATATGGATTAGGTTGCTAGTAAGGGTATTGTTTCCTTGGAAATGCAAATTCCCATGATTGTGGTTATTGCCATTGTTGGTACTATTTGTACAATTGTAGTGGAGCTCCACTTGGATAATATAATTGTTGTTGGTGGAATTGCCTGAGATTACCTTGAGGATAAGGTAACCTCTTGGATGTTTGCCTTTGTGTAAGTCATGGATGTAAGGCATACACCATAAACTCCTGAAGATGTGACACAACGGGGCAACATCCCTTACGATGTTCATATTGGTAGACATCACATCCATTATCATCATTTGATTCACTATCTACAACCTCTTCTATTACAACAATTATGCATGTTCATCTTCTTTGCACCTCCTGCACTCATGATCACTACCTTGTTCTTGGGACTCCTTAGCAATTTTGAGAATAGCTTGAAATTTGCTATCCATGGAGTCTCTTAACCAATCAACCTTGGCCATAAGTTTAGATTGAAATTGTTGAAGTGATAAGGCCTTTTTATGAACCCCCTCATTAAATACAGATTCATCCTCACTATTACAAAATCGAACCTTCTGCTCATGAACTGAAGGATCATGGTTGTACTCCTTTGCAGTTTCTCTTTTTTTGAGTTCACCCTGCTCTTTGGAAACTTACTATATTAACCTTTTTACTTGATGGATAGTTACTTTTGACAATCGTCCTTGGCCATTGACACCAAGGGTTTTCCTCATTTCATTATGAAGCCCATCTACAATGTGTAGAGTTGAACTAATTAAGAATAACCATGGCTAGGGCATTTGTGCATCAAGGCATAGTATCAGCCAATGGTGGCATCCAAGGGTTCATGTGCTTCTTGTTTCCATCCTTGAATTTTCTTCCTTAAGTTGGACACCCAAGAGTATGTTTGATACTTATCATTAAACATCTCAAGCATGGTACTTCATTGGCTAATAGATTTTGGTTCTAAAGTTCAGTACCAATTCTCTAATTCTTTGATGAGTGTCTTGGGAAATAACTTCAATTTTTGCCATTCGTTCTCTATGTTTTAAAGGCACATGCATCTTGGAAAGCTTGAAGATGATTCTATGGATCAGAGTTATCTCCTCCTTCAAATCAAGGAATATTATTCATGTGTAATTATTTGATTCTATTGTCTTTCACATGTCTTGTTGGAATTGTAATTGCCTCTACGATGTTAAGCATACTTCGGGTAGAAAATAGAGGCTCATCAAGGCCTTGATCATGGTGCCTACGATGCCCTCTACTATCTCTTTGTTCATGGTGATGTGCTTCTCTTGAACATCTATGTCCTTGATCTTGCCTATCTCGTTGATCCCCTTAATTATTGTGGTCCCATCGATCATTGTGCTCATTTTGATTGCCTCAATCTCAATCTCACCTTCTACAATCACGATTAGAACCAAAAGAAGAAGAAGATGATGAAGGGAAAGAGAAAGAAGAACCAGCACCATCACGGTGCCTACTATTGTCTCTTCAGTGATCACAACCATGGTCATGATCTTGCTTCTTACCTATCTTCCTATTTTGACTTGCCCCTTTAGATCCTACTTTGTCATTGGATCCCTTGTTACTAGAATAAGGATTGTAAACTATGGAGTGTAGATTCTGGTTTTGACCTTCATCATTGAAGTTAAAGAGAGGAGCATCATTGAGTGGAAGATTCCTAGAGAAGGGTTTCCCATTAGCTTGTTGGTACAATAGGAATGGAGAATCGTTAAGTCCTTTTCACTTCAAAAGTTCATAGTGCTACTCTAGCTACTGATCTTGCATGCATTGTGCTTTAGTGGGATGATAATTCCTAGCATTGACATCTTCCATGATATATTTCCCATGGTGGTCTTGAAGACCACATCATGCAAGCATTTGATAGAGCATTGCACAAGTGGCATGATCGGGCAACAACGCAATGTTGCCCTCCATGTCATGCCACCATAACTATTCATCTTGGTGTAAGATGAATGTGAAGTTCAGCACATACTCATTAGAATGAGTATATGTAATTCAATACTATTGAGGCTTTGATAGATGAGCATTATCAAGCTTGGGTGGAGAAGCACTCCTGTGAGAAGAAGAGATTATTGATTAGCGAAACAAAAATCACAGTGTGCTCTAAGAATTTGATGTAGTAATTGTAAAACAAGATATGAATCTCAGGTTTGTTCCAATGATTTCAATACTTTCACTACATTCTAGATAGTGCACAAAACAACAAAAAGGTCCCCAGAAATGGTGTCAATGATGAGTGATGGGGTACCCCTACATCCAACCATATGAATCACTAAGGCGTTACACGCAATTTGGCTGAATTCTGTTAACCTATAGTTATCTCATATACTAGTTTCTCTAGGAAGTGAAATGGCATTGAGAACATTCATTGTCTTCCTAACTACACTTGTGAGGCTCAAGGGTATGGTTTAAGTGTAATTGAGGTATATGAATTTTTATCGTTTTATGTTTTATGGATGTAAGTGCCTACAACAAGAATAAAGAATAGAGTAGATTGAAACTAATGTTTATTATCTAGCTAGCCTAACACAAGTAACTATCCCACTTTCTTGGACACATCCTAAACACATATAGTACTACTGGGCTATCAAACATTAAGTGTTGCAGGGTTATCAAGTACTATATGAATGCTTGAAGTGGTTGTGCTTGTGTTCATTAATTGCAAGAAATAAATTTCTTAATAAAATGTATTAAAGTAAAGAACAAAAAAGTAGAATGCATTAAAGAAAATATTAAGCTATTCTCAGTGCTACAAGGATTGTCAAAAGAGTTTGTTTTATTTCTATCACATTTTTGTGTTCAGGTACATTAGTGCTTGAATAAAGAATCATACACACTTTAGACTCTTTCTATGGGCACTCAAAAAATATTCTAACTCAGAAAAATGAATTACAAGAGCTTTGCTACCTTGCTTAAGACCTGAAAACTAAAACTATTCAAAATTAACTCAAAATGAAAACCTGTATGTAGTATTTATAGACTTGGGGAATATACCCCCAATGTTAGATATTTGACATTGGATCTAGGCCCCAACATCATGTACGTGATGTTGCAGCCTCGATGTTGTGTACCCGACATCGCAGTTGATACAAACAGTGATTCATCATTTGTCAATGTCAAGGAGATATTCCCAATAATGCCTTGTCTATGGGATATCCCCATTCTAGTCCACATTGGCCATGCTAAGTCACCTATGAATGATCTTCGGAGCAAGGAGGAAAAGATGAAGGCATTACTAGATGCCTTTTGCCTTCCACTAGAGGTAGTAGTTGCAGTAGGACAGCCACAACCTCCTCAACCTCCACATGCTTCTAAAGCTAGGGAAGATGTTTCAAAACCTTAGGAGCCTCCACCACCTAGGACTATTTGATCTTCTCAACCATCTTCACACTATTAGAGGATGTCCCATCTAGTTTAAAGTAGTCATATCATAGTGTTTAATTTTGTATCACGAACACAACAAATTTTGTAATGATGTTGATCTATACACTCAGGCACTCAATTTTTTTGTATCAAGTGTTAGTCAATAATCCCATACCTTCACAATTTTGTAAGGGAACTCGAGGATGAGCTTTCATTCAATCATGGGGATATGATGAAGTGTCAAAGTGTTGCGTCAACGAGGCCCCATCGATGAGGTAGTGTTAATGTAGTGTTTGCTACATTTATGGGGCCCCATCGATGTGACTCCACAATAAAGTGTATAAATTTGCATTCATTCTTTATGTTTATGGAGGTCTTCTCATAATTGTAGTAGAGCTATTGCATTTTTATCATTTGAAGTTAGAATATTTTTTTGAGTGCCCATAATAGGAGTGTGAATGACAATAAATAAAGCCTTTTGTACAAATCTTTAATCAAGCATTGATGTACTTAAGCACACCAGTGTGAATGGTAATAAATAAAAGCCTTTTGATCAAACCTTGCAACATTTGGAAATAGATTAATGATTTATTTTTTTATGTAATATTTTTTATTAATTACATAATTAGTTAAGATAAGTAAGAATTTAATTAATTAACTAATTAAGCTAAATCAATTAAAGACATAAGTACAACCACTTTGAGCATAACATACAATGCTTAGCAATCCTAGCAGCACTTAATGTTTGGTAACCTAGCAGTGTTGTATGCATTTAGGATGTGTATGGAAAGTGGGACTAGATGCTTATGTTAGGATAGTTATTAATTAGCAATCATATTAGTTAAATTGGTTAATAAATTAAGTTTTAACTTGTTATCAATCATAGGTAAATAAAATATAAAATAATAAAAATCACTTGGCCCAATTATACTTAACCATGTAACTAAGCTTCACAAGTGTAGTTGGCAAGACAACGATCGTCATGATTAGATTTCACTTCCTAAAACTAGCATATTTAGAAACTTAACGTCTACGGAATTTGATTAGATTGTGCATGAATGCTTGTAATTCATATGGTTGGGCGTAGGGTATACTTGCTACTCATCATCCTTATACCTTAATAAAATAACAATCCTCTTGTATACTAATATACTAACTATCCTTGTAATCCAAACTAACCAACATAGGGATTCTACAAGTCATGTGTTTGGAATTTTGGTGATCTTTTGCCATTTTATTGATATTATGTGCACTGCTTCTAGATTCATTAGATGATCCTTCAAGTAGAATCACTACTTCTTTTCCATTCTACAAATTACTTGATGATTTAATTAATTACACAAGAAATTTTTGGAAGATATGTTTTTATGTAAATTTTGGATTATTTATCTCATTTCTTAAGTTTTTTGAGTCATTTAAATTTAGGTTGGAAAGATCGAGGTTTAGATGTTATCGATGCTTATTATTTGTCAAAGTCATTTTTATTAGTAGAATTTGTTGATTGGATGATGGCTTCTACAAATCTTGATATCGGTGTTTTCAACCATCATCATCCTTTAATGATTATTTGAAAGTGGACTTTCTCTTTTAAACCAACATCTCTTAAATTTGAGACTTCATATATTTATCCAATATCTTAAGAATCTAATTAAATCTAGGATTTACCCAATAAAGTATCTATCTGTAACCTTTTGAACTTTCAGAACTCTTTACTTGGCTAAATTTGAAAAATTAACTAAGATTTTGAAATTTTATAATTCAAATATACATGATAGGTAAAGCATTTTTCTATCTAGTAAAGTTCACTATTTGAATATATCTCACCAATCACCCTCACGATCACCTAAAACTTCATTTACCCCTTTTATAAACCACATTTTCTAGAATGCATTCATAGAAAGGCAAATGGTTTTAATAATCCCTACCTTTTTTCTTAAAGCACAACCCTTATCTACATCAGGCTACTTCATTGGTACAACCTAGGAAGTGTAGGAAAGACTGGAGCCTATAATCTCCTACACATCCTAACCACTTACCCCAAGGTGTAACCCCTACTTTATAGAAAAAGTTTCCAAATGCAGAACTGAAAATCAAGTTCACAATGGTAGATGATAAAATCTTGAAGACCTAGCTAAAGGCTTCGAGCATATACAAGATATAATATTAAATTTGAATTAATATAGTAAGAAAATCATGTACATTCCATCAGACATAACAATAACTTGTACACAAATGAATTAAAGACAAAACCAACTATTTAAATTGATGAGTAGTGAGGTACCCCTACGCTCAACCATATGAATATAAGCATTTCACACATGATTCAGTTGAATTCCAAGGACTAAGTGCTTATGTGCCCTTATGGAACAAGGATGGGTTGGTTGATCGTTGTCTTCCCAAGCTTACCTGTATGTCATGATTGTATGGTTAAGTAAGCTTGAGGCATATGATTTTTATAGCTTTTATGTTTTTATGTCCTGTGCTAGTAGGAAAGGAGAGAGGTAACTAAGTGACTAATTTAACTTAACTACTCATTAACTAAGTTATAACTAATCCTAACACCAGCATCCGTTCCCACTTACCATACACATCTTGAACTAGTGCAACATTACTGGGATTACCAAACACTAATCATTACTGGGTTACCAAGTATTACATGCATGCTCGAAGTGGTAATGCTTGTGTAATTTAATGATTTTATTAATTGATCAAAATGAATTTCTATGCTAATAACATAAATGTAAAGTGCATAAAATAAAATAAATGCATAAGAAAATAAAATAAAAGAAATGCGTAAGAAAACAAATCTCAAGTGCTGCAAGGATGAATCAAAGAGCTCCTCTTTATTGCCAACAGAATGGTGTGCTCAGGTACATCAATGCTTGAATAAATATTTATCCACACTTCGACTTCCTATTGGGGGCACTTGGAAAATACTCTAACTTTCAAATAGAATACAAGAGTTTTGCTACTTGATTGCTAAAATACTTTCTTTCAATTGTGTGCCTAGGCTCTGTATTTATAGGCTTGGGAGCAACTACTTTAATAATTAGAGTAATCACTCTAATAATTAGAATAACTGCTAGAGTAACCACTCGAATAATTACAATAACTATTGGAGTAACCACTCTAATAATTAGAGTAATTGCTAGAGTAACCACTCTAATAATTAGAATATTTGTTAAAGTAACCACTAGAGTAACTGCTAGAGTAACCACTCTAGTAAATAGAGCAACTACTCTCATCATACCTCCATGAATGAATGAAAACTCATCCTCAAGTATAGAAGAATAGAAACAAGTTCTTTACAAAATATTGGGAAGGTATGGGATTATTGACTAACTGACAATTAACGGTGGAATGGGATGATAGACTCAACATGCCCAGTGAACGGATCAATAAGCATATTACAACATTAGTGTTCATGACCATTGTGGTGAACACTCATACATAAATGACATCCAAGCCTTTATTTGGTAGCTTGTAGAGAAAGAGAGAATGAAAATGAAGTGTGTTGCCACCAATGCTAAGATTGCGCCTTTCTTTTTTTATCCATAGCCATGCCACCAGACTTGCTCCTTTAATAAATGTTCTAGTTCTGGTCCATCCTGAGTGCTTCCTCCAAGCCTAGTCCATTTTTTGTATGATCACCATGTACACACACAACATAGTCACAAATGAGCAAGGATAGATAAACCACAATGTAGTTGATACCTTGCCTCGATATGAAGCACATTGGTTGAGTTTTGGATATGGTAGAAACTGGTTTAGATATTTATCACATGTGACTACTCAAGGTGTAGGGGTTAGGAAAATAGTAAAATGGAGAAAATTGAAAAATTTGTGCCAGGGCCCCCATGACTAAGAGCGAACATCTAGTAGCTATAAGATGGAAAAATATGAGGAACAAGAAAGATGGGAAAAAAGAACAACAACAACACCAATAAAATGGATGTCATGAATGAAGGAAAAGAACTTAAACAATTGCACCAAAAAGGAATGCCAGTGGGTCCTCCCCAAAGTAGGCTCATGCCTTTTATGTCATAATAAACCCACAAACCAAAGACTCCATAGGCTCTAGGAATGTCATTTGGAAGCAAGAGTTAAAAACTTACCCACAAGAATTCACCAAAGAAAAACAATGCATCAATCCATAATGGACTAATGATAAAACTATCAATGAGGTGGAAAATGGGAAGAAAGATGGAGAGGAGAGAATGGAATGGAATCCCAAGAACAAGGTTTTGTAAAGCCCCTTATGTATTTCATGGTTAATATGATTGAGTAGAACTTCATCTCAAATCCAGACTCAAAGCAACCACATTCAGTGACCTCACATCAATACACCTAGCTAATTCATCCTCTTAAAGCAACAAGAATGCCTTCACAAAGAGTAACCACCATCCCAAGGAGAGCACGATGGAGAAGTAGGAAGTGAGAAAGGGCCTTAGTTAGAGAGAACCTTCAGGCATGGGTAACATGTCTTTCTAGTTTCATCACCAGTGCCTGTAGCCCATATTGCTTAATTATGTCTAAGGGGTGTGCTTTGAATTCTCACTTTTCTCCTTTTTTGTGTGTGAAAACCACACCATGTAAAAATTCATTTTTATTCACTTAGCTTCCTAATTTTTAAATAATGTCAGAATGGCAAAAAACCCAAGAAACAAGCATCCAAGCACCCAAGAGAATGGCCATCACAAATGCATCAAATCCCCTTGAAGTCACATCCTTTTCATCCTTTGAGTCTTTCCTTAGTTTGAAAAGTACCCAGCCACCAATTCATTAATAAATTTACTTAGAAAAAGGGGACTATATAGTTCCAAGCCAAAGGAGACCATAGAGTTGTATGGATGAGTGGATGACGTGGACTCATTACTTGTTTTACCAAAAGAACCATACCTTAATATCAACATCATAATTCAAAGGTAAAAACCAAACATTGGCAATCAATATGATATCATTCAATCCACCATCATGAGTACTTATTAGATGACAAATAAAAGTAAATCAAGTAAACAAAGAAATAGTAAAAATATGAACGATGGTGTAAAACAAAAATAAGAAAAGTTGAAAGAATGTGTAAAACAAAAAATATGTAAAATAAAAATTCAAAAAGAACTAAGGGCCTAGAACGGTTAGCATAGGTGCCCATCTCTCCCATGACTAAGTTGGAAGGAGGAGATTTGAAATAGTGAGTAGGGTTGTCCATCCTGAGAGGTAGCATGTGTACTGACTATCCTAAGCTCCTGGAAAGGTTTGGTTTGTTGCACGTTGACCAAAATTTTCTTATATGAGCTCTCAAGTTTGTATATTGTCATGGCCACTAAAGAAAAAGTTGCATAAATAATATAAGGTCCTTCCCACAATGTTTAAAATTTAGTACGTTGTGGCACATGTGTGGGATTCCAGTAGAGAACCTTATCTCCTAGTTGATATTTAACTTTCCTAATTCTTCGGTCATGATGTTGTTTATTGAAGGCCTTGTGCAATTCATTAGATGATAGGGAAGCTAATTAGTTTTCATCTGGCAAGTTAAGGCTTACTAACGATTGTTTCTATGCTAGATCAAGGTCAAGGTTGAGGTTACATGTTATGGATAGTGTACGGAGCTCAATTTGAATGGGAAGCATCGGTAATTTATCGTACACTAACTCATAGGGAGAGTAGCTTGTAGGGAGTTTTCATGTGGAGCGGTATGCCCAAAAGGAATTATTTAGTTTAGTGCTCTAGTCTCACCTAAACTTGCTAATGGTTCTTATTAATATCTTCATAATCTCCTTGTTGATGACTTCTACTTGACAATTTGCTTAGGTATAGTATGGTGTAGTCAATTTATGCTCAACCGCTAAGAGTTACATTAATTTCCAAAAAGTTGCACCTATGAAGTGTGTACCATTGTCTAAAATAAGTGCATGCAACACATCAAACTTGTTTATGATTTGTTGTTGAACAAATCATGCAGATGTAGATGATGTATAATCTTTAACAGCAATTGCTTCAGCCCATTTTGTTAGGTAATCAACGACAAAAATAATATAAGCTTTTTCATTATACATTAGTGTAATCGACCCATAAAATCAATTTCCCAAATTTCGAAGGGTTCTAATAGTTGAATCCATTATTGTGGACCCTCCATTCTAGCAGTCATTCCCCCATCATGTTGACAATGCTCACAATATTGGACAAAACGATGGGAATCCTAAAATAATGTAGGCCAATAATATCCTGCAAGCAAGATCTTAATGGCTATTTATCTCCCAACATAATGACCCCCCCCCCCCCCAAGGACCCTCATGAGCATCTTGGAAAACTCGTAGTTGATCTATATTGGAAACACATCATCGAACCAAGCCATCGGAACACACTTTGTCAAGTTGCCCATTGATCTCCATAAAGTACTTGGCTCGGTGAAGAAATTGTTGTTTGTTAAGGTTTAACTCTTATGGTGTTTGTTGGGTGAGGAGATAGGTAAGAATGCTACTGTACCAGTTTGTCTCCATGGGTGATTGATTATTCACTACACTAGCAAAGAGGAATTCATCAAGAAAATAATCAGAAATTGGATACTTTTCCTCTTTGTTGTCCCATTGCAATCGAGATAAATGATCAGCAACTACGTTCTTGGTGCCTTTACGATTGATCATCATAAGATTGAACTCTTGTAAGATTACAAGCCATTGTATGATACGAGGGCTGACTATTGGCTTATTCATGAGGAACCTTATTGCACTATGATCTATATGTATATATACTTTATATCTCAATACATAGTATCTAAGTGTTTCTAGTGCAAACACTACAACCATTAATTCTTTCTCTATGTTAGTGTAGTTAAGTTGTGCACCAACGATACTTCTACTTGCAAAGTGGATGTAATAAGGATGCTTTTGGTCATCTAACTGTGTAAGTATGGCTGATATGGAATGGTTTGGACCAGTCAAGAGCTTGTAGAATGGGTGTTTCTACTAGCTTATGTTTCAAAGTTTGAAAAGCTAATTCGCATTCCCTAGTCTGCTCAAAAGGTACATCCTTTTTCGTTAATTTCACCAATGATTTAGCAACCTTTGAAAAGTTCTCAATAAATCTCCTATAGTAGCTAATATGTCCAAGGAATGACCAAATATCTTTGATAGTTTCTAATTAATGGGTAATTCTTTGGATAATTTTGATTTTCTCAAGGTCTACCTCTATCCCTGTGTGTGAGATTTTGTGCCCTAGTACTACACCTTCTTGGACCATTAAATGGATTTTCTGCTAGTTGAGCCTCAAATTGGTTTCTACACATCTTTTTAACACTTGCTCCAACCGATCCAAGGCTTCATCAAAGTTTGCTTCTTAATTGGAGAAGTCGTCCATAAAGACCTCCACGCCATTCCCTATCTACTATTGGAATATGCTTAGAACTAGTCTTTGAAATGTTGCAAGGGAATTGCACAAGCCAAACAACATCTATTTGTATGCAAAACTTCCCCAAGGACTAGTGAACATAGTCTTGGCTTGGTCTTCTAGGGCTATTTGTATTTGATTATATTCACGATGTCCATCCAGAAAACTGTAGTAGTGATGCCCTACAATGGTGCTTAAGACTTGGTCAACAAATGGCAATAGGAAGTGATCTTTGAATGTTTCCATATTCAGTAGCCTGAAATCTATGCACACCCTCCGTTTGCCTCCCTTTTTAGACACAATAACTAAGGGGCTAACCCATTCGCTATCAGCAATGGGGTATATAAACCTAGCCTTAAGAAGCTATTCGATTTCTTCTTTGACTACTTGCTTCAGCTTTGGATTCAAATGCCTCTACGGTTGTCTTCAAGGCTTCATAGAGGGGTCGATGTAAATCCTATGTTGGCATATCCTAGGATCTATTCCAGTTAATTTGGGATATGACCAAGCGAAGGCTTTTGACCATCTATTGATTACCTTTAGCAGTTTTTCTTTCTATTGAGGAGCAAGCTTAGCGTTGATAATTACCAATTTTTCATTTTTAAGGAATGTGTATTCCATACCAATAGGAAATGGTTTCAGCTTGAGGGGCTCCTACTTAAATTTCTCAAGGATTTCCAACTTTCCCCAATTGAAATTTTTAAGGTTAAGACTTGGAAGTTGGCGATGGACTTGCTTTAATGCATCTATGCTATCGATGTAAGCACAAGTCAAACCCTTAGTTGGTTCCATGCATATGAGTGAACTGCTTTCTTAATCAACTGTCATCCATTGAGTGCCTTCCTATTATGTGGCTGCTTCATATAAGCATATTTATATGTTGATCACTTGTGCACATTGATTTCATGTAGGAAATGTTAAACTTTGCACAAACCATAACCTCTGTACGCAATTACACCCTGTGTCATTGTATGCGATGCATGGAACTTTCTTCTTCTTGATCTTTCCAAATGTATTTTTCATTGATGTTTTTAGGGAAAGATCATGGATTCCTAGGCATGCGTCAATGATGCTTAGCCATGATCTTCCCATTATGATTGGGAAGTACCCCTTACCATTGTTCACCTGAATCACTAGGAAGTCAGCTAGGTACGACCACCCACAAACAGTGGTATAATGTCTTCCACTAGTCCCAATGGCACAGTGATGGACTAGTTGGCCAACTCTAGACAGATGTTGCTCTTTTTTAATGGAGGCAAGTTCCAAGCCTTATACATTTCTTGAGAAATCAAGTTGACACCAAAACCTGAATCCAAAAGAGCCTTGCATGGTGCATTTCCAATGATTTGTAAGTATATCAAAGGACTCCCAGGATCAGAGAATTTCCTGAGAAGGTGGCTAGCTTTGATCCAATCAGTGATGACATGTGTTAGCATGACCGTATGCGTTGAGTGTGGTGATTGGGTTAAAGAGGGCTCTAAATTTTTGATTAATACTGAGGCATTTAAGGAATCAGCCACTTTTGATTGCAAGGGCTTGGTTGGATTGTTGGTTATAAAGAAAGTTTTTTTCTTCATGTGGTTGTTGGAACCAATAGTAAGTTGAGATTTAACAACCCTTGTAGTGTTACGTTGCTGTGGCTGGGTAGGGATTTCACCTTGCATCGCGGGAGTAGGTGGTAGTGGAGCTATTGGTGGAAGAGATGCAGTCAAATGAGAAGGATGTTATCATTGTAGAATATTACCTCTAGAAGAGGAAGTCCCATAATACTTGTGGGCTTGGTAGTAAGGTTGAGGAGTGACGTGACTAGTAGAATCACGTGGGAAGATTGGCTACAGCATGTAATATCCATACAAGTCAGGTTTCCGGTAAGGATACTGTTGCCTTGGTGGTGGCATTCCCCATGATTGTGGGTGCTACCACTATTGATACTGCTCAATCAGTTGTGGTGGATTTCCATTGGGATAATATGTTAATGGTTGGCGGAACTTCCTTAGGTTACCTTGAGGATAAGGTAACCTTTGGGGTGTTTGCCTTTTTTTAATCATGGGTTGAGTGCATACACCCTAGACTCCTACAAATGTGAGATTATAGGGCAACATCTCTTAGGATTGTCATATTAACATATCTCGCATCCACTATCATTGTCTATTTTTAAATCCATAACCTCTTCAATGATGGAAACTTTGCCCTTACCCTTGCTATGTGCATGTTCAGCTTCTCTCTTTTTTCTTTTTTCGTGATCACTAGCTTGCTCTCTAGAATCCTCTACTATTTTAAGAATAGTTTAAAATCTATTTTCTAGGGAATCCCACATTTGGTCTACCTTTTCCAAAAATTCTGGTGTCATCTTTTGGATAGGCAAAGTTTTCCTATTCACCATCTCTTTGAGTGGTGACTCTTCTTCATCCTTATAAAATCTTACTCCCCTCTTCTGAAGGGAAGGATCTTGGTTATACTCTTCCACACTTTCTCTCTTCCGTAGCTTACCTTCTTCCTTAGCAACTTGCTCCAATAGTCTTTGAATTTGATGGGACCTAAGCTCAAATAGTCTCCCTTGAGCATAAATCCCAAGGGTTCTTCTTATTTTATGCGTAAGTCCATCCATGAGATGTTGCATTTGATCCCTTTATGAATAACCATGGCCAGGCCAACGATGTAACAATGCATAGTATCGGCCCATGGTAGCATCCAAGGGTTCATGTCGTCCTTGTTTCCAGCCTTGGATTTTCTTTCACAAGTTAGAAACTCGGGAGTACATTTGGTACTTGTCATTATATAGTTCTAACATAGTACTCCACCTACGAATGGATTTTAGTTAGCTTTCTGCTTCTTTAACTATAATGTCCATGGGAACAACTTAAGTTTTTGTCATTTGTTCTCTATGTTCTGTAAGGCACACACATCATGGAATGCTTGTAAATGATTCTAAGGATCAGTGTTGTATCCCCCTTCAAATTGTGGGATGTTGTTCATATCTAATCTCTTGATCCTATTATCTTTCTGGTGCCTTGTTGGAATTCTAACAACCTTAGTTATGTCTAGCATACTTCGAGTAGCGAGTAGGGGTTCATTGTGATCATCTCGTCCATGGTGTCTATGATGCCTACGTTGTTTCCTACTCTCCCTTCTTCTATGTCGTGACTCTCTAGAGTGCCCTCATCCCCTTTCCTGGTTGTTTTATCTATGACTTCCACCTTTTCTACCTTTATCCCCATGGTCTTTTTCCTTACGAATATGTCTGGATATTGAAGGAGAGGTTGAAGGAGATGATGAAGATGAAGAAGAAGGAGTATCATCACCATGATAATGTCTTCTACCTTCTCTTCTGCAGTCTCATTCATGATCACGATTACAATTAGAATGTCCACCTTTATCATGAGTTTGTGTTCCTTTTTTAGATCCTTTGTGCCTGTGGGTATTAGAACCTGGGTTATGAATAGTGGAATGAAGGTTCTGATACACAACCCCTTGGCCAAATTCAAGGAGAGGAACATCATTGTGTGGGAGATTGCTTGAGGTAGGTTCACCACCCTCATTTTCACTTAAGACATGTGGGGCATCCTAGGACCACTTACCCTTCAAAGAGTTATGATGTCTCTCCTGTTGCAAGTCCCTTTGACATTGTGCCTATGTGGAATAGTATTCTCTTGAGTCATGGTCTTACACAACACATTCTGCATATAAGTGAGGCATGCCAATTCATATGAGAGCATGAAGAAGCATGCTCGAGACTGAACGATCGAGAGGTAACATTATGTTACCTTCTAAGTCTCGCCAACGTAGTTGCTCATCTTGATAGAGGATAAAGGTGAATTTTGGTATATACTCATTGGGATGAATATATACCACTCGAACTTGTTGAAGGAATAGTGGATCAATGTCACGTGTATTATGCTATTGATTGTTTCCTATTTTAGACCTAGGCAGTGAGTTGCTTTCGTACGAACAAGGATACATACTTGGCTATTTAGTATGCAATGTATTCTTGTTTATTATTTTCTCAACCAACCCTAAGGGTTCGTTCCAACAATGTGAATGATTTCCTATGTTCTAGTTAGCGCATAAACAACTAAGTCCCTGACAATGGTGCCAATGATAAGTGGCGAGCTACCTGTATTCTCAACCATACAAATATGAGCATTTCACGCACGATCTAGTTGAATTCCAAGGACTAAGTGCTTATGCACCCTTGTGGAACAAGGACGGGTTGGTTGATCATTTTCTTCCCAAGCTTACTTGTATGTCATGATTGTATGATTAAGTAAGTTTGAGGCATATGATTTTTATAGCTTTTATGTTTTTATGTCCTACACTAGTAGGGAAGAAGAGAGGTAACTATGTGACTAATTTAACTTAACTACACATTAACTAACTTCTAATAAATTCTAACACTAGCATCCGTTCCCACTTTCCATACACATCCTAATCTAGTGCAACACTACTGAGATTACCAAATGCTAATCGTTACTAGGTTACCAAGCATTACACGCATGCTTGAAGTGGTCGTGCTTATGTAATTTAACGATTTGCTTAATTTGTCAAAATGAATTGTTGTGCTAATAACATAAATGTAAACTGCATAAAATAAAATAAATGCATAAGAAAATAAAATAAAATAAATGTGTAAGAAAACAAATCTCAAGTGCTGCAAGGATGAATCAAAGAGCTCCTCTTTATTTCCAATACAATGGTGTGCTTAATTATGTCAATGCTTGAATAAAGATCCATCCACACTTCTACCTCCTACTGTGGGCACTTGGAAAATACTGTAACTTTCAAACAGACTACAAGAGTTTTGCTACTTGACTGCTAAAAGAATTCTTTTCAATTATGCACTTAGGAATTGTATTTATAGGCTTGGGAGCTAATGAAGTGTTTGTTGATCACTGTGTTCACTAAGCCATGTATACAAGACCCCGTATACATGGCCGCATCGATGCAGCCCTGTATATGCAACATTGTATATGCAACCCCATCGATGTGGCCTCGTTGATGCATCCTTCCATGCATCGATGTGGCCCCGTTTACACGATGCCTTTTTTGGCCTATAAATAAGAGGGCCTTTTGCCTCATTGAGGTACCTTTTTGTCAGTTGTAGCAAAGCTCTTGCAATTTGTTTCCACAGGAGATAGAATATTTTCCAAGTGCCTACAGTAGGTGTAAAGAAGGTGTCCAGCTCTTTATTTGAGCGTTGATGTATTTGAGCCCATTGGCGTAAACGACAATAAAGACAAGATTTCAAGCATTCCTTGTAGCATTTGGACTTATTCATTTATTACATTTAATATTTTAATGTTTCTATGTTTTGATTATTACTTAAGTTTCTTTTATTACTAGCTTAATCGTTGTCACTCATTTACAATTCATAGAAACCATAAGTACAACCATCTCGAACGTAAATCTAACACTTGGTAACCTAGTGACGCTTAATGTTTGGTAACCCAGTAGTGGTTAGGAAACACTCAGGACATGCTTGGAAGATGGGATCAGATACTTATGCTAGGAATAGTTAAGATACCGATTAGGATAATTATAGATTAGATAATATTTCATTCCTTACTTTCCATACCTTAATTAGACACCAAAAGATAAAGTAAAAACTATAAAAATCAGTTGCCTCAATCTCACTTAACCATTACCACTAGATACTCACAAGTGAGATTGAGAAGACAAGGACTATTCTAACAAAGGGTTTTGCTGGTTAGAGGTCTGGTATATGTTAAGTGCTTTTAGTCTACAAAATTCAACTAAGTTGTGTGTGAACCCCCATGATTCGCATGGTTGGGTGTAGGGGTACCTAGCCGCTCATCATTGGCACTGTTGCCAAGGACTGTTAGTCTTACATGCATCATCTAACCTTAGTAAAATTATCATTCACGTCGTTGGAATGGACCTAGGATAGTAACATTTACACACGCTAGGCGGATTAAAGTAAACATAAGGTACACTGATTAAATGGATCATCTAACATCCAATATGACTTCTTCTCACAAGCAAGATGTATCCAACCCACCAGTGCCATAAGAATGTTAGGTGGTATACAAGAATCCCAATGAATATGTCCATAACTTCACATTCATCCTACATCAGGATGAGAATCTACGATGGCGGGACATGGAGGGCAACATCATATTGCCACTTGACCGATCAACTCCTAGAATGCTATTTCACAATCTTGCTAGACTGGGCATCCAGGACCATGGAGTGGAGTACATCATGGAGGACCATAACTACTAGGACTATCATCCCACTGAGGCTCAATGAGCACGAGACCAACAGTAGGCAAAAAGATATGAACACCTGAAGAGGAAACAATTCAGCAACCCCTTATTTTTGCAAGGGCTGCAAGATGATGGAAAACCCATCTTTCATAATTCCCATTTGGTTGAACTACCCCTGGGGTAGAAGATCCTTCATTCCATGGTTCAGAACAAGCCTCCAAGTGATCGAGATCCTCAAGGGGATGGAGGGTCATGTAGCAAGGATGGGTAGGATGATCAAGGCCATCATCATGATAGAGGGGGAGATCGACACTGGAGTAGTGGTGACTCCTCTCCATCTTCTCCATCCTCTTACTCTCCTATACCTTCATGCAGTTTAGGCTATGATCGTAACCGGGGTAGAAAGGAGTGAAAGGATAGTGGTTGAAAGGATCGAAAGGGATAATGTGAGGAAATGTGTGACCAATCATGCGATGTTCGCCATCATGAAAGGAGGGGTAGCTAAAATCATCACAGACATCATGGTCCTCAACAGGACTATGACTCAGATGAACTATTGTTGGCTACTCGGAGCATGCTCCAAATCGCTAAGGTAGTTCGGATCCCTAGTAGGCATGTAAAGGATAGTCGGATCAAGTGCGTCAATATGAACAACATCCCTAGATTTGAAGGGGAATACAACTGTGATCCGCAAACTCACCTACAGGCCTTCCATGATGCTTGCACCCTGCAGAACATTGACAATGATTAGTAGAAACTAAAGCTATTCCCTTGCACACTCATCAAGGAAGTAGAAAATTGGTACCAGTCCTTAGAACTAGAATTAATCAGAAGATGGAGTACGATGCTTGAGATTTTCAATGATAAGTATCAAATGTACTCCAAAGTGGTGAACCTGAGACGTTAGATCCAAGGGTGGAAGTAGGGTAATCATGAACCCTTAGATGTAGCCATGAGTAGATACTATTCACTACTACATCGGTGCCCTGGTCATGGCTACTCTCAGCAGGCATAGCTTCACCACATCATTGATGGGCTCCATTTTGAAATGCAAAAGGCCCTTGGCATGTACACCCAGGGATGACTGTTGGAACTAAGGGTCCATCAATTGTAGCCCCTCATTGAGTAGGTGGCTAAGGAGGAAGGGAAACTTAGAAAGAATGAGAGTGTAGAAGAATTTAATCAAGATCCCTCCATCAGAAAGATGGAGGTCCAATTCTATGACAAGGAGGAGGAATTACCATTGGAAGCAGCGATGAACCGAAAGACCTTACCTTTACAAAATTTTGCATTTGAAATATTGACAAAGGTTGATAAGATGTGGGACTCTTTGGATGAAAAATTCCAAAGTGTGGTGAAAATTGTAGAGGAGTCCAAGGAACAAGGTAATGATCACGATCGACGTAGGAAGAAGGAAGCTGAATGTGCTCAATATAAGGGTAAGGGCAAAGTTGTTGTAGCAAAGTAGGTTGCAGACTCTGACACCAAGGAGGATGATGAATGTGACATATGCGAATATGAACATCCTAAGGGATGTTGCCCTGTGGTGTCACATCTTCAAGAGTTTGGGGTGTACGCATTGAATCCTCACTTGGCGAAGAGGCAAACACCCTGAAGGTTGCCTTACCCATAAGGAAACCCAAGGTAGTTCCACCAGTAGCAAGGATACTATCCAAGTGGAGCACCACCACAACCTTATGAATACTTCTAGCAGTGGCAGCACCCACAAGCATGGGGGATGCCACCTCTAAGGCAGTAGTACCCTTACAAATAGCCAGATCCCTATGGGTACTACGTTCAGCAACTGGTCTCTCCACGGGACTCTTCCAGTCATGCGGCCTTTCAAAGTTATTACCACCCCCTAGAATATTTCTGACCTCAATCTCCATCACCTAGGGGGAAAAACCCACATCTCTTCTATCCTCCACCTTCTCCTACCACTCCTTCTCCACAACATTCCACTCAACTTCCACCTACTCCATCTATGTAAGGAGAGATACCGCCATAGTCGCAACAACAAAATGCTATGAGGGCTGTCAACCTACAACTGACACCTCAGCCAACTGGACCGGAATCCAAACCACGAAAACGTCCTTTTTTTTACCCAATAATCTAAACATACCCTCACATACACCTATGGCTAGTTCCTCTGAACCTACAAGCACCTCCACTGTTCCACTGCTCGAGCAACCTTCAAGCCAACCACACTCCAACGTCCAAATGGTCATGCTCACACATACTATGACCAATTGGATAAAGGCCAGTCATCTTCCCCAAAAATTGACTAATCTGGGAAGCCACCTCATCTATCTTCAGGTGGTAGGGAATGAGCCATCCAAAGCTCTTCTGGACTCTAGGTTAGGAGTCAACTTGATCTCTCATGACATGTACAAGAACTGGAACTTGCCCCCGCTAAAGAAGAGCAACATTCGGCTCGAGCTAGTAGACCAATCCATCACCATTCCCTTGGGATTGGTGGAGGACATTGTGACCACCATTTGTAGGTGGTCTTATCCTGCTAATTTCCTTGTCATCCGTGTCGATAATTGCAAGAGGAACTTCCCAATCATAATGGGAAGAGCCTGGCTGAGCACGGTGGATGCACAACTAGGACTTCGAGATCTTTTTCTTGAAATTTCAAAGAAAAATCCTTTTGGAAATATCAAGAATAAGCGTGTTCCATGAATCATGTATAGTGACTTAGGGTGCAACTGTGTGCAACAGTTATAGTTTGCTATGCAGACATCCATTCGAGCATGCAACCAATGTACCAAGGAATCACCAATTCAATAGTTCCTGTACAGAGTAGCCACCAACCAAGAGGGCACCTAGTGGCTAATAGCTGATCCTGTTAGTAACACATTGTGCATGGAACCATCTGAGGGGCTTGTACAAGCCTATGTAGAAAGCATGGATGAAATGGAAGAGGTTCATCAATAGGTCTTCACTGTTGATGACCATGATGATTGGGGGAAGCTAAAAATCCATAAAAGCTTCAAACAAGAGCCCTTGGACCTCAAGTCTTTACTAGCTCACTTGGAATATGCATTGTTATGAAATGGAAAGTCAGTAATTATCAATGCCATCCTTGCTCCTGAATAGAAGAAGAAATTGCTGAAGGTGGTGAACAAATGGGATGCTATGTTTGCATGGTCATATCTTGAGTTAACTAGAGTTGATCCTAGGTTTTTTCAACATCGGATCTATATTGACCCCTTCATAAAGCCATGATAACAACCACAAAGATGATTGAACCCCAAACTGAAGTAGGTTGTCAAAGATGAAATCGAATAATTACTAAAGGCAGGGTTCATCTATTCTATTGCTGATAGTGAATGGGTCAGCCCACTCATTATTGTGCCAAAGAAAGATGGAAAATGGAGGGTCTGTATTGATTTCTAATTGCTTAACATGGATATCTTCAAGGATCACTTACCGCTCCCATTTGTGGACCAGGTGTTGGACACCATCGTAGGGCACCACTATTAGAAATTTTTGGATGGTTATAGTGGCTATAACCAAATCCAAATAGCACTAGAGGACCAGGCCAAAACAACTTTCACAAGTCCATGGGGGACTTTTGCATACAAGAAGATGCCTTTTAGCCTATGTAATGCACCTGCCATGTTCCAACACTTTGTCCTCAACATCTTCCAGCAACAAATTTGCAATGGGGTAGAAGTCTTCATGGATGACTTCTCTACCTATGGGGCCATGTTTGAGCAACCCTTGGACCACTTTGAGTAAGTTCTGAAAAGGTGTGTAGACACTAATCTGCAGCTCAATTGGCAGAAAATCCATTTAATGGTCCAAGAAGGCATTGTGATGGGGCATCACATCTCACAAACAAAGATTAGTGTGGATCCTAAAAAGATCAGGGTCATCCAAGTAATCCCCTTCCAACCAAGCATCGTAAAAGATGTTTGGTCATTCCTTGGCCACACTAGTTACTATCGAAACTTCATTGAAAACTTCTCGAAGATCGCCAAGCCGTTGGTAGAACTTACAAAGAAAGATGCTCCGTTCATATGGACCAAGGAATGTAAATCTGCATTCCAATTGCTTAAAAAGAAACTCATAGAAACTTCAATTCTATAGGAACCTAATTGGTCCAGGCCCTTCCACATCATGATAGATGCATCTAATTATGCATTGGGAGTTGTGCTTACATAATGTGACAATCAAAAATGTCCATACTATATCCACTGTGCAAGTCGTAGAATTTTGGGTGCTCAACTTAACTACACCATCACCGAAAAGGAGTTGGTGGTGGTGGTGTTCGCCTTGGAAAAATTTTGACACTATGTGCTTGGATACAAGGTGTTTGTGCATACTGATCACAGTGCTATTTCGTTCCTGATGAACAAACCAATGGTGAGCCCCCACATCATTCGGTGATTGGTGATCCTTCAGGAATTTGATCTCACCATGGTAGACTGGAAGGGGACCAAGAATGCGGTGGCTGACCACTTGTCTCGGTTACGATGGGATGACACAGAAGAGGAGAAACCCCTCTTCAACCAATTTCCAGATGAACTCCTCTTTGTAGGTGCAGTCGATCCACAAGTGCCCAAGGAATCCCCTTGGTTCAACCACATCCTCACCTACCTCACAACTCAGGAGTTTCTGAAGGAGTGGGATCATAGGCAGAAAAAATAGTTTCTCCATAAGGCCAAGCACTTCATGGAAATCAACGACCACCCTACAATGTGTGTGCAGATGGATTTGTTCGATGGTGTGTCCCTAATGATGATACATTGCACATCCTCCAAGATGCTCATGAGGGCCCTTGTGGGAGCCACTATGCGGGATGCTGCACCACCATTAAGATCTTGCTTGCAAGGTATTACTGGCCCATAATTTTTAGGGATGCACAATGGTTTGCCTACTCCTACAAATGATGCCAAAGAGATGATGGGATGATGGCATGGTTGGAGGGGCCTCAACAGTGGATCCAACCACTGGAGCCCTTTGACATCTGGGGCATCAACTTCATGGGGCCCATCACACCCCTGTCAAACGAAAAGATGTAGGTCATCGTAGCTGTGGACTACTACACAAAGTGGGTAGAAGTGGCAACAGTCATCGACTATTCTTCAAATACCACCACAGGATTTGTCCAACAACAAATCGTCAATAGGTTTGGAGTGCCACGTGCACTCATCTCCGATAATGGAACTCATTTCATGGGTCTCACTTTTCAAAAACTCATGCAACACTTGGGGGTCACATATAAATTTACAACACCTTATCACCCCCAAGCCAACAGGTAGGCAGAAGTCACCAATAGGGAGATCACCAAGATCCTCACTCAAAGCATCAGCAAATATAGGAGGGATTGGAGCACCAAACTCAATGATGCCCTTTGGGCCTATCACACCACTTGGAAACTTCTTGTAGGGTACTCTCCCTATGAGTTAGTGTACAAAAAGTTACCAAAACTTCCAATCCAGGCCGAACTCTGGACACTATCCACAACTAGTAACTTAGGCCTTGACCTACCGCTAGCGTAACGTGAATGACTTATCAACTTAAGTGTGCTAGATGAGAATCAATTAGTAGTCCTATCCTTAAATGAGATCCACAAGGCCTACAATAAAAAATGACATGATCTTAGGATCCGTAAGATCACATTCAAATGTGGAGACAACGTGTTGTATTGGAACCTCTCACATGTATCTCAACTGACCAGGTTTCAAATAGTGTGAGAGAGACCTTACATTGTTTCTTAAACCTTCCCATCCAAGGCCTTGCTTATCCATAAACCTGAGGATCCCACAAGAACACAGTTGGTCAACCAGCAATAATTGAAACCTTTCCATGAATTCCACCTAACCAGTGTGGCCACCTCATCATCACCGGGACAACTTCATTCCATTTTTCGTGTCTCCTCCTTTCCACCTAGTCATGGGGGAGACCGTCATCCCTGCTAACCCATTTCACTACACCCCTCACTGTTTTGTTATTTTTTTAAACATTTTTGTTTTACAATTTTTTGTTTTTCAACATCATTCATACATTTGCCAATTCTTGTTAATTTTTTCCTTTCTTTAATTATTTTTCATTTCTTTGTGTGTGTTTTATTTTCATGTGATTGCTAATACGTCGTCTTATTGTCATCAAGTGTTTGGTGTGGATGGTTTTCGTTGCGATGGGTCATGTACAATAGTCCACCTAGTTATCTGGCTCCTACCCTCGCATGGTTGTCCTTGGACTTTACATCTATTTTCAGCTCATAACATCAGCAGTGAGTCCACGTCATCCACCCATTCACCCACTCCATGGTTTTCCTTCTGTTGGAAACATGCAAGCCCTTCACTTAAAAACATTGTAATCAATGTGTGACTTGTGTAGTTCCTAGAATTGAGGATGACCCAATTGTTTGAATCAAGTGTGACTTTAAGGGAAATGCAACATTCTTCACTCTCTCCTATCCCCTGGGTTGTTGGTGTGTCCTTACAGATTTCCTACCACTCCACATTCTTCTCTCTAAGGAAGCTCTTGGGCAATTCAACCTTGCATGGTATGGTCCTCACCAAAAAAAATTCAAAAAAAAAAATAAATAAGCATGAGGATTAAAAGCACACCCCTTGGTTGAATGCATGTGAATGCACATGGGTATTTGCATAGTGTGGTTCCCACAAAAAAAAATCATGTCATCACTATGTGGGAATTCAAAGAACACCCCTTAGATTGCCTCTCACGAGCCACAAGCACTAGTTATGGAAATTCCTTCGTCCCCTCTAACTTAGTCCCATTTCACTTCCTTCCTCTCATGTTTGTCGGAGTCGTGGTTCTCTGTGGGTGCATTCTTGCCTCCTTGGGGGATGGTTGAGGCTTCGTTTGTTGCTATCACTGTATGTGGATGGTTTTGGGTCTGACCTCAGGAATGGTTCTACCGGGTCACTTAACCACCACTGCACACAGGGTTTCATCTCTCATCTCTCTCTTCACCCATTTCTCTCCATAACTCACCTCACTGCCTGTCTTATGTTGCGAAAGTTCATCATGATTTCCATGGACTTCTCATGCCTTGGCAGGATCTTGTGGGTAGGAGTATTAACTTGCAAGCACCATTTCTTGACCCTGGGATCCATGGACCTCGGTGTTGAGGTTATGTAGGGGATACTAAGGCTATCGCCTGCTATGGGGAGGACCCACCTGCATATTCTTGGACCCACTTGTTAAGTCTCCCATCCTTTGGATTTCATGGTTAATTGTTTTCAGGGTCCCATCGCTCAATTTCCTCTCCACGAAGTTCTTTCTCACCATGTTCTCCTACCTTTGACTCTTTTTCTAGCCCAAGCTACCTTCCTCATGTCCTCGATCACATTCCCGGTCTGTTACACTCTTCAGCCACCCTAATTTTATGTTTTAAATTTATTTTTTGGGCTTTTTATGGGCTGGTCAATGCTGGTCAATGGGTGCAACCCCCTGCGTATACGGGGCCTTGTATACGCAGTCCCCTATGAATACACGGCTCCATCGATGCAGTGCCTAAACCCTATATATACACTTGCTGCGCTTGGAACTTTCATCATTTTGCAAATAAATTGGGGGGAGATTTTGTCATTTTTTCTATCCAACTTCTTCCCAAGCATCTACATTCCATCATGTGTTCGCATCAACCGATCCTTGCCCTTTTAAGCAACCGGAGATATGCTCTCACTCATGGGGGGGGGGGGGGGGGGGAGGTGAAGCCTATGTGTAATTAATTAATTAATGAATCATTTAGTTAATTAAGACTTCGCACCTCTAAGTGAAGAAATGAAAACAACCATTTAAACTTCAACTCATCCCTTGTTGTTTTTGGCTCTAACCCATGAATTAACACTCTGGAAGACTTAATGGAGTGCCCGTGCCAACAACATAACTTAGTTGAACTGAGAAGGTGTATAAGGACCATCTTAAGCTACTTATGCATGGTCTAATGGGTGGTTATGTTTGATTACAGATGGCACCCAAATTGAGGCATCCAAGGGGTGGTCCGGTGAAGGACCATCACAATTGAGGGACAGGCATCCATGAACAGAAAGGGGATGAGGCATTCAACAACCAGAGCACGTGGAGGGCTCTCATGCAACTGGCTCCCTCTGCAAAGGACCTAATGTGGAATCTATCCATCAGATTCTCAAAGAGGAGATTCCCAGCAAGTAATCGCAAGGGGATGAGACTCCGGGGATAGCACCACGGCTTGAGGTCACCCTGACCCAAGCCTGTCTTGATGTTATCAAGCTGCGTGAAGTGTAACGAATGGTCCTCCAAGAGCTAAAATTTGGACCATTCCTCGAGAACACACCAGAAGATGTAAGGCTTCAACTGCAAAACTCTCTGGTGTGGCCAATCATCACAACCAGTGGTGAATGGTACTTAGGAGAGACCTATCTCTTCTAGATGAATCAACAATTGGGGTCCAAAGTAAGAATCAAAGATATTTATGTCTTTTACTCTTTAAAGGTAATACCACAAGCTCTAGGGTTGCTTGAGACCGAAGCAGATGTGGTGGAGATTTCAAAACAAGTAGACCCTAAGGTAAAAAGGGAGTTGATCAAGAAGTGCTATGGGGTAGACTGTACGGAGTTCGACTCTCTAACCATAGTGGAGAGGGTATATTCAAAGATCACGTCTTACCACTTGAATCCAATGGTAAGACCCAGCAAAATCATGGCCTTCTCCGCTCATGCATGTTCCACTCTAAGTGGGAAGTTCCCAATGAGTCTTCCATAGTTACTATTTTTGGAAGTTGAAAAAAGGTTTGCTGAAAGAAAACGTGGAAGACGAGCTTTCCCCTTCCGCTGCCTAATCAGAAATTTATGCAAACAGGCAAGGATAGCATGGTACGCCAATGATATAATTCGAAATGCCCCGATTACCCCATGGCATGAAATGATGAAGGATAGGACTTTAGCCACGACGTAGATAGAGGAGGAGCAGCAACCACCTCCACCACCTGTGCAAACAATAAGGTCAGGTTCGCAAATCATTGTAGAACACATCCACAAGATCCATCAATCGCTCTTGAGCCAGCAAGAGCAATTTGGTAGGACTAGTGGAGGGGAAGACCCTTCGGTCTATCACCCTGCAATGAGCCACCTGGAGCAAGTGGCTCAATCAGTCAGCTTGTTGAAAAGAGCAGGGTCGATGTTCTCTGCTGCTTGAATGCAAGTACCAACGAGGATAGATCCTAGTGTTTGAGAGCTAACAGTATTAACCCAGCAACTATTTCCTAAAATCTCTAGGAATGTTGCTACCTTCTCGGTATGCTTGGAAGATGGTGAAGGGGCAACAATCTTAGTGATGCAGCACCAAGGACAAGAGATTGCGGCTAAAGTGGTTGCTGATACAATTGCCATAGCTCTCAACGCACCAATGGCACCTATACCATATGTTCATGGACTTCAAGATGTACAAGCATTTGTTGGAACCTCACATAGCAAGATTGATGCAATGCAACATGAGGAATTGTTAGACCGACTGGTGGGAACCAAGAAATAGCTTTAGGATATCTTTGACCTTCTGGATAACATCACTACAACCCAGTCGGAGCTGCTCTTGGCAAGGGGTAAGAGCCTCATTTTGGAAGGGCAACTTGAAACCGCTCAAGTCGCTTGTTAACTCTTGGCAACAGAAGTGGCCTAATTAAGAACCCAACTCCCCAATCCAGCTCTCTTCAACTATGAAATCATCAGAGATGAAGCTTTTCAACAGCTTCAGCTCAAACTTCAGATAGTTGAGGATGAGCAAGAGTCAGCGATTTTTGATAAGTCCTTGGTAGACGTTCAAACATATAATTTAAATAAGGACTTGACGGAGGTTCTCTAGAATAATGTAGGTTGACCGCGAAAGTTCATCGCCTGCATAATGTTGGTGCAGAAAATGAGCACATGAAAAATTTTATCCACCAACAACAGAAAGAGCTAGCCAAGGTGACTGTTGACATGAGAAGGTTGGTAGCTGAGAACTGAAATCTAACCATGGAGGAGGTTCAAGCTTTGTGACAAAAATATGCCATCGAAATTGTCGCTTGGAAGAATGAGGCCCTAAAGTTTAAAAAAGTCAAGAATCATTACAGGGACCAAGTGGGACCATAAAAGGAAGTAAATGAGAAGTAGATTCAAGTTGCAAAGGCCAAACTGAACTAAGCACTCCAGTAGCTCCAAGAAGGAGGTGAAGTATGGCAACCTATCTTTGATGGGTTGAATGCCTACAATCAGGCTGAAATCTACCTCAAGGAGTTGCAGATTGAAGAAATGACAGAGTATATGGAGCTTGCCAACCTTCGCTATGCAAACCTGGCCATGCCCATAGCTAGGAGACTGCGGTTCAAATTGTAGAAACAAGTGGCTGTCTCATATTCTTTATATGAGGGCGAGTTCCTAGCGCACAAAGCGACGAAGCAGAAATTGGAAATAGCAAACATGAAACTTGAGGTCCTCCGCATGAGCTTTGAAGGATAACATGTAGTCATGAAGAACTTAGCCCGTTAGATGAATGACTACCAGTAGCTCCAAGCATCAATCCGAGAATTCAACATCGAACGAAAGTAGTTCGCAGCCTGGTTTGTCAACCTGAAAAAACTCTTTCTCCATGCCCTTGGAAGGTTCCAATTCCAGCACACCTTAGTGAAGTTGCTTGGAGAGTGAACGATCCCAAAAGTAAGGAGAAAAAGATGAGGGATCTCCTAGGGGCTTTCTGGTTGCCTCCAGAAGTTGTAGCTGTTGCGGGGTAGCCTTTGTTTGTGCTAGCACTGTCGCATAGGCTAGAAGTTGGTGAAGGTCCATCGGAACCACTGCCCCCAGGGACAGTGTGATCTTCTCCAAAAAATTTTACATCCTTCTTCGTGGAAAAGGCTCCAAGACCAGTAAGGTATTCAATTTTGTCTCTAAACATCATCATTTTTTGTAACTTGTCCTTCTCTGTAACTCGGGCACTTGGTAAAATTGATGTTGTGTCATGTGTGTGTCAAGTCATGTGTGTTGTAAATAAAAGTCCATACCTTTCAAATTTTAAGAGGAACTCAAGGATGAGTTTTTACTTAGTTGTGGGGGTATGATGAAGTGTTTGTTGGTCACCGCATTTACTATGTCATGTATACGGAACCCCGTATATGCGGCTACATCGATGCAGCCCCGTATACGTGGCCCCATCGATGCATCCTTCCATGTGTCGACATGGCCCCGTTTATGCAGCACCTTTTTCGGCCTATAAATAAGAGGGCCTTTCGCCTCATTGAGGTACTTTTTTGTTAGTTGTAGCGAAGCTCTTGCAGTTTGTTCTCGTAGGAGATAGAATATTTTCCAAGTGCCCGTAGTAGGTGTAAAGAAGGTGTTTGGCCCTTTATTCGAGCATTGATGTATCTGAGCCCATTGGCATAAAAGGCAATAAAGATGAGCTTTCAAGCATTCCTTGCAGCATTTGGACTTAGTCATTTATTGCATTTAATAATTTAATGTTTCTATGCTTTGATTATTACTTAAGTTTCTCTTATTACTAGCTTAACCGTTATCACTCATTTATAATTCATAGAAACCATAAGTACGATCATCTTGAACGTAAATCTAACACTTGATAACCTAGTGATGCTTAATGTTTGGTAACCCAGTAGTGGTTAGGAAATGCTCAGGACTTGCCCGGAAGATGGGATCGGATACTTATGCTAGGAATAGTTAAGATACTGATTAGGATAATTATAGATTAGATAATATTTCATTCCTTACTTTCCATACCTTAATTAGACGCCAAAATATAAAGTAAAAACTATAAAAATTAGTTGCCTCAATCTCACTTAACCATTGCCACTAGATACTCACAAGTGAGATTGAGAAGACAACAACCATTCTAACAAAGGGTTTTGCTGGTTAGACGTCTGGTGTATGTTAAGTGCTTGCAGTTTATGGAATTTGACAGAGTCCCGTGTGAATGCCCGTGATTCGCATAGTTGGACGTAGGGGTACCTAGCCACTCATCAAGAAAAACTACTCTAATAATTAGAATAACTACTAAAGTAATTGCTAGAGTAACCACTCTAATAATTAGAATAACTGCTAGAGTAACCATTAGAATAACTTCTAGAGTAACCACTTTAATAATTAGAGTAACTACTCTCATCATACCCCCACAACTGAATAAAAACTTATCCTCGAGTATAGAAGAAAAGAAATAATTTCTTTACAAAATATTGGGAAGGTATGTGATTATTGATTAACTGACAACTAACAATGGAATGGTATGATAGACTCAACGTGCCTAGTGAACAGATCAATAAGCATATTACAACATTAGTGTTCATGACCATTGTGGTGAACACTCGTACATAAATGACATCCAAGCCTTTATTTGGTAGCTTGTAGAGAAAAAAAGAGAAAGAAAATGAAGTGTGTTACTGTCAATGCTAAGATTGCACCTTCCGTTGTTTATCCATAACCACACCACCAGACTTGCTCCTTTCGTAAATGCTCCAATTTCCTCATTTGCATGATGTTCTCACACACACCATGAATTTCAGTGAGCTTCATGAATGAGAACTTCATTATCAAGGTGCTAGCCAATGCCTTGTCTAATGACTCAAATTGTTCTTCAATGGCCTTTAACAAAGTGTGCACATTTTTCATACTGTTCTAGTGAACCATGCATACTAGTCGAGATCTTGGTTTTTATGAACATGACACAGAGGTGATTAGATTGCTCCCATTTTTCATAATTACCAATATCATCTGGATGGCTGATTACTGTAACATCAGGTGGTTCATCTTTACGGATAACATAATCAATGTATATTCAACCTAAATGAAGAAGAATTCTCTCCTTCCACACCTTATAATTATCACCCTTTAATCCAAGAATGTTACATTTAAAATCACAGTAGCTTATAGGTTGTATAACTACACNCTATTAAATTATATTCATTTTCTTAATCCTTATGGGTAAATTAAGAAAAATAATTTAACATATCATCCTAATTACATATTAAATACAATAAAAAATATTGTGGGATAAATTTTATCATATTACATATGATTAATCATAATTTTTAATGTTGTGTACCATATGTGATCCAAAAGCTCTTAGTACATAATTTTGCATAATTAAAGATGCTATGGTTACTTTATAATTATGCAAAACTATATAGATCACTTGTTATAATTTATATGCAGAAAATGATGCATACAAAAATATCCATAAAATTGATAAATTACTAAATTCAACATGGTATAAACATAATTAATTTAATTATTCTAGCTCAAGGTGCCTAAGTGGAGGCCAAAGCGTCAAAAGAAAACCCTATAGAACGATGCTAATTCATTGGTCGACATGAAAAAAACATCAAAAATCATAATAACAATGACAAATGTTGGATATGTAAGTTGGAATGGAAAAACCACATTCATAATTCACAAAATCTAGCTATGCACAAAGAGAATAAACATTTATTAGCCTTAAGATCGCTCAAGTTAAACCAAATCATGCTCAACCTTTAAAAACATTTATATAACGATAGGCTATTGTAGGCCAACGATGCAACTGTTGCATGAAGAAAAATTATGGACAGCACAACCAAACCAACTCTCCAAAACAATAAAAGAAAATATTCTCATTGCCACAACAGTAATGGTTTCTATTTTCTAGTTTTACGATGCATAAGAATGCAATAATATGTGAGAGTGAAATCTTATTCACTAAGTAGAAACCAAAAGCGAGTGATCTTCCTCAAACTACAAAGTGTAGAAATATTAAAAAAAAAGAAAACACTATTTCGAGATTGCACCATCATCAACAGCTACAGAGATTTAATGCTCCAATACCAAACGTTAAAAAATAATTAAAGAAAACCAAATGGCACAAGTAATCAAAGTACATAATGAAAAAACAATGACACAAAAAATTCACATGCATAAATAACTAAAAATGCACAATTCTTGAGCAAATGAAACTAACCTTCAACCATTTATGCCTCAAATTAAATTTGGTGTTCTATTATTCTTTCACACCTCAAATTAAATTTGGTGTTCTGATTCTTCTTTCACACAGATGCTTCAAACGTTTGTGAAAGAGACTAGAACTACAATCCTATTGTGATTCATGGTGCGTTTAAGGAATTTATAGGCCATGAAATCTATTGCCATAAGAGATCTAATGCCAATGCTTAAAAATGCCTTAAGCATTAACTAACCCATAAAACGTGTTAGTGCATGATTGCCACGTTCATACATTAATTAACCCATAAAACGTGTTAGTGGGTAATGCATGCTACAAAAACGCACCACCAAAACCGTGAATCCAATGAATCCAATCCCAAGTGGCCCCAAAAATGCCCCCGCCTTTTCTTTTTCGGCGCTGCACAGCCAAAATCGTGTACACCAGCACGAAGGTGCCCACGATCTGGACGGCCAGCGCCGTGTCCTTGCAGAATCCGTATGCCACGTCTTTGGCGCCGCCGCCGTACGCCTCGTACGGCCCCCTCCGTACGACCGCCTTCACGACGCCGGCGCCGAATATCATACGCTCAATAAGAGATTAGCCAAAGTATAGAAGAAAACAATAGTAGCTAGGCTAGGCTAGGCTATCATAAGGTGGTACAACCATCTTACGATAACAGCTGACACAGCCACGTTTGTTTTAACTTGACCAGCCACGCCATGTTTGATCTTATTCGAACAACTCACTGTCTCGTTGACAACAGTACAGAGCCACTTTGGAGTTTGTTGAGCCAAGTCTGCCGTCTGCTGGACGTAAATCCTTGGACGTAACCGACTTCACCACATTCCGCGTTGCTGCCACGCACTACAGAACCGACTTTACGTTTTCTACTTTTCTTCTCCGTGTCTGCAGAAAGAATGAGAGAGCATTGACGGTGGATTTCGGCATAAGGGCATATTGAAAAGACGGGCTTCTTCGAAGATTGATTCTGTTGTTCTGCAAATACAGGTGGACATCGCCGGGTTTTCAGTTTTGCAGTTCAAGATTCATAGTGGAAATGAAGACTTTTGTGATTAAGGTTCATTTGCACTGTGAAGGATGCGTAAGAAATGTCCGAAGGACCATTTTGAAGATCAAAGGTAGCTGCTTAGCCGCGGAAATTAAGCAAGCTTTTGATTCTATAATTTTTGACATTACTTAACAAGCCACTTGCATGTGCAGGTGTGCAATGTGAAAAGTGCAGAGTGTTAGAAATCTTTCTAGTGCATCAAAACGGGATTGCATAAGCGGAAGCATGTAAAAACAGATCTCTTAATCTATAAATGTGCATGAAACAAAAATGCACAAATCAATTTGAAAAACAGATCGAACTGACCTCTAGCCATTGATGCCATTGATGCCTGAATGTTCCGAATCTTCTTTCACACAGGTGCTCTGCGGTGATGGTGTATGCAAACTGTAAGCGACAATGAAAGGGACCTGAACTGCTACACTGCGATTGATTTCCCGTGCCTTGTTCTCCCATCAGAAGGTCTAGAAATCAGTTACCATATATTAGAAAAATATGAGACCATTTCCAGATAACAATGAATCGGTTGGAACGGATGGATTGCAACGAAAACTATCATGTTGCTGTCCAAAGCTATCACTCCAGGGAAAATTCTAAAACTATCCGACAGTGGAAACAGAAAGTGTAGTTCACCAGGGAAAATTCTAAAACTATCCGACA
>MNCI01005132.1:1035968-1050438 GCA_015680685.1 Gnetum montanum | reverse complement strand
GCAGGGGGGACATACACTACGCTGCTAACTGACTGGATCCACACTAGCAGGGGTTTGGAGCACCCCAAAATCCTCAAAGGTTGCTGGGGAATGCCACAAGAGAAGGGGATGGAGGTCACCCAGTTGGCATCCAAGGTTGGATGCCATGACAGTGCCCACACCTGGCACACAACCAAGGAACTGTATGTCGACCTGGGAGTGCGACCTACACTCTAGGAGGTTTACAACAAATGTTCATCTGTTTCACCATGAAGGTACTTTCCTGGAATTGCCGAGGATAGGATACCCCATATAAACGACATACCCTGAACCGAATGGTGCACACCGAGGGATGCGATGTAGTGTGTCTCCAAGAGACAAAATTACGGTAGACAGAAGCTTAGGCGTTATAGTGGGAGGGATGGTGCAGGCACCTAGTGTCTAGTCGGGGAAGGACAGGAGGCCTCGCTGTGCTCACTAGGGAGGACTCGTCTTTACTCGATGTGTCTGACTGGTGCATTATGGTGCACCTACCGGGACCGGATGTCTTGGTCACCAACGTCTATGGGGCCTAGGTGTGGAAGGACCGCATCAGGGAATTCTCTCGGGTTGTAGGGCTAGTCCCCTGAGGTTTCCGCTAGCTCCTCATAGGGAACTTTAATCAATGGCTCTACGGCTGGGAGAAGACAGGGGGTTCTACTTTGGAGCCCCAAGGGGCTTCTTAGTGCCCGACACTATTTCAACGCACTAGCCTCACAGACCTGGAGATTGCAGGCTGTCGGTACACATGGGGCAACAAAAGGAAAGGCACGACTAGGGTGCAATCCCGCTTATGGGTAGGGTCAGCGCTACGCTTTTGTTAGATTGGGAAGTCCATGCTTACGGGCAAGAACGGGTGGCCTTGGATCACCGGCCCATCATTTGTCACCTAGAGACAGAAGTGTCTAGGGCCCCACGCTTGTTCAGATTCAAATGCACCTGGTTGATCAAACCCTGGTTGGGCGAGCTGGTCCAGTCTATCTAGCAAGGGTACAATGACATGAAGGAGCCACGTGACTTCCTCAAGCACGGACTCAAGGCCCTCAAATGCCAAATCAAGGCCCTTGCTACAGCAGAAAAGTACAGCTTCAAAGGATATCGATCTCAATTGCAATCCCAACTGCAAAACATCTAGGGCCAACAAGAGCATGACACCGATCTTGCCTAAGAGGAACTCACCCTCTTGGCCGAGATGCAGACCTTAGCACACAAAGAGGAGGAATAGAAGCATCAACGAGCTCGTATACAGTGGTTCCAGGCCAGCGATCGTCACATGAAATTCTTCTTCGCTGCGGCGAAAGCACATCGAGGGACTTGCCATCAACTGCAACAAATGCTTCATAGCCTAAGTCATGGGGAAAAACCCCACTCATCATCCGGCTTGGATAACCTGTTACACTACTGGCAACAGGTCTGGCAATGGCAACCCACAGATCCCATATCAGTCACTATCCCACAAGTCCTCACTGCATCCGAAAACCAGCACCTCATGAAACCCTTCTCCTATGTCAAAATTCATACTGTGCTGCAGGCCATGCTAGCCGATAAAGCCCCAAGGCCAGATGGGTGGCCCATCAAATATTTTCATGAGTTCGAAGACTTAATTGGGCTTAATCTACTAGAAGCCTTCAACCAGATGCTCGCATGGCAACAAGTACGCAAGGAAATCAACTGCTCTCGGGTGGTCCTACTTCCGAAGATGGTTAACCCCACATCCCCTGGGCACTTCCGTCCCATTGGTGTCTGTAACTCACTTCTATGGCTCTTCTCACGGATGGTGGTTGTCAGAATGAGGCCCCTCATGCCATGGCTAGTGGGACAAAACCAAGCTAGGTTTGTCAAAGTCCGTCATATCCAAGATCAGGTACTACTTCTACAGGAAATCTAGCACTCCCTCAAAATTGCCAGATTCCTCGAGCTCTACATCAAAATAGACATCACTAAAGCTTACGATTCCGTAAGTTGGGCTGCCCTTAGGATTGTTCTGCAGGTAAAAGGATATACAAAACCATTCGTGGATTTGTACCTTCAGGTTCAAAAGGGTAGACAGTACTCGCTGGACATTGATGGCCACCTCTAGGGGTTCCAAGGGACGGGCCGTGGGCTTAGTCAAGGGGATCCTCTCTCCCACTCCTCTTCCTCCTCGTGATGGACCTCATGTAAACCTACTGTGCAGAGGAAGGTATCCAGGGGCTGGACATCCATGGCATCCAATGCTTAACCACCCACTACGTGGATGACACAATGATCTTTACCTGTGTCATTGTACCATAGGCCCGGGCTCTTCTGAGGGTGCTGGACAAGAGGAAGTGGGAAGTGGGGCTGACCCCCAATCCAGGTAAGTCCACGCTCTACCTCACCCATACCCACCCCAGAGTCTGCAACAAGGTCATTCAAATTTTGGGGATTCTACCAGGGGGAGTAGAGGACATGTACCTAGGCATCCCCATGCACAACTGGCACAGACAACCAACTTGGCAGGCGCTCATAATGAAACTCCAAAAGTATACGACACACTAGGCGAACAAGTTCCTATCCCAAAAAGGGAAAATCATGCTGGCATCGACGGTGCTGGTCACCATGGCAAGATACACAACTTCCATGGCCACCCCACCATCCAAAGTCATTCAGAAAATTGACGCGATAATTCAGGATTTTGTATGGTCTGGGGGTAAGGGTGGACCAAAAATGCATTTAGTGTCTTGGGAAAAGACCGCTCGCCCCATTTGGCAAGGGGTTTCAGCATTCTACCATTTGCAATGGAAGCTACAATGGGCAAGCATCAGCTTCTTCATCAATTCTCCTTGACATCGAATGACCCCCCAGTGGGTGCAAATCCTTCTGCGAAAATATCATCTCTAGGTGGCTACCGGGTCAAACTCCTTGGTGTGGTGCCAACTCTGTGCCCACATTAGCACACTCACACAAGAAAACGAGGTCATCCTACACCCTCGACAGATTCTCCAGCATCAATTCTTGGAGGACCCCCAATGGATGCATTTGTGGAAAGGCCACTTACCAGAGAAAATCAACGCCTTCAGGTGTCTGGTCCTACACCAGGCGCTCCCCATTCACGTGCGGTAGAGGGCACGTGGCATGCCCATCGATACCATCTACCTGATGTGCAATTAGTGCATAGAGACACTCCACCAGTTCTTGCATGAATGCCACGTGGCCCAACAATTATGGCGTACGGCCGACCTCCCCCCAATTGACTACTTTGGCAATTCACAAATGCTCATCATGTTGTGGACCCTCTAGCACACTAGAAATGATTGGGTCTTTAAAGGGATAGATCTTCCCCCACCTGTCACACTGGCTGATAGGTTCCGTAGACTCTCGGGTGAAATTACTACAATTATGGGTACGCGTGCATACCTTGGGTCGCCCATCACCGACATCCAAAATCAACCGAAGCTATGGCATTGGGTTACGCGGATGGGGTGGACCAATGTGCTGCAATGCATCGTGGTAGACCTGGAGCTGGACATCCAGCCATTTTATGTGAACTAGAATGGGGAGGTCACCGTGTTCCGTGGGTGCCAGATTCTGGTAACCATGGATGCCTTGGCCGCAACAATTGGTGCCCCCGCAATGGGGAACAAGATTCCCCCGGTCACGCAGTCCCAGGCCGCTGCAGCCAATTTCTTTCATGGTCCCATACCTCAGACTACTAGTGGACACATTAAGGGGATGACCCTCCCACCTGCCTGGCATGCTGCGACAACACTGGTGGAGAGTTGCTTCATTCAGTCGAGCTCACATCATAAACTCAATGGGGTACACTTCAGGTTCCTCTAGAGCATGCGCGTCAAGACTCTAGTAAACCTGCCCCACTTCCTTTTGGAGTCTCTACAATGGTGGCACCTTGGCAGACACCCTGGGATAATCTGTGCCCTTTGGCAGGCTATACCTCGATCCTATTGCTTTGGTCGTAGCCTCAACTGGTGCAGGTGTACTAGCGGATGTGAAGGAGACATGGTCTCCCGGTAGGGGGTACCGCGGTCTCAGACGGGACCACAGCTACACCCCCAGACTATCAAGATACGGAAGGCATGTGGGACAGGTTGGGACAGGTCCCGCAGAGTGATGCATCGACTGCAAACGATGGACCTAGGACCTAGAGATAACATGGTGGGGGGGGGGGCAGCTTCCTAATAATCTGTTGCTGCCCCCACAATCATACAACCAAGCACTGCAATGAATCGAGAACATTATCAGAGACCACATGATAAGCATTGCTCAGATAATTGAGGAAAATAGACATCGCCTAGCGAAAGGCGCGGGAGAGCCAATTCCGAGACTTCAAACCTTCGAGGAGAGTCGGGGCTCCAACCACAACCCTCCCAAAAGCCTCAAATGTGGGGGTGGCTGGGACATGCCCAGAGTGGTCAAAATCTCGGGTTAAGGGTCTAAAAGTGGGGCATACCGCCCATGTGCAAAGATGCCCCGTGGCGGTTGCTGTTCACAGGGGACCCAGGGTTGGGATCCACGGTCAGTGTGGGGCCACCAGCTCTAACTTGCATTGTATTGATGTATACAATTCACTCGATTTTTTCTAAAAAAGAAAAAACATTAACATGCTAAACTTTTAATATACTTGATATTGTTTATACAATATTTTTATTTTTACATAATTTTTTTATTTTTATCACATTAAACATATTTTTATAATTAGAATCTAGAACCCCCATAGGAAGTTTATCATCTCCATCATCCATAAATCCTCCATAATACCACATTCAATGATGGCCCATTTTGTAATCTTGAGAAGCTTGAGATAATAACCTAATATTTGAATGAACAAAAACTAAATATTCAACCTTTTTAGTGCCTAGTCTATTGCATTTTGTTGAGTGAATAAATGCATATTCACTTCAATTTCTTTCACATGCTGATGCACTAGAAAACTAGAATACATAAATGAACCAAATTAAAAACTTAATTAGAGGATTTTGCTAAGAAATATTTGTTAGATAAGTATGAGGATTTTGATTATCTTCTTCCATAATCAATAAGAGTGGAAAAAAACTTTATCAAAAATAAGATGGAAATATGGTACTTTTAGCTCAAATAAAGGAAACAACAAAAATTTTGAGACCTTAGAGCATCAGGGAGATTTTCATCTATTTTCAAATGGTCAATTAAATTAGGAGACAAACAAAGAAATTTTCTTTATTCTTGAAAAGAGGCTATTGCTAATATTAAGCTACAAAATGATGTAGGTGCTTCCATGAAAAAAAATGCCAAGATATCAAATGTTAGTTGTAGTGCATTATGATGAATCCTTTGAATAATTCCGTAGCTTCAGAAGTTTTGTTTGGAGAAATCATATGTAGGGAAAAAAATTTAGAATAGTTCAACCAAAATACAATTTGTCTATCTCTATTAAGTTAAATTCTTGGTCTTTTTTTTTTATATTTTTATGTAAATAAAATTGTCAAAACAATGAATTGAAATGCCTAGAAAATAACATCAACACCCATTAATGAAAGCCTACATTAAAAAGAACATGAAAAAGAAAAAAGTTTTAAAATAATTTTTAAGTTGTTGAAATTGTTATTTAGAACTTTAAATTAAATAATAAGTTATCTAATTATTAGCCTATATATTAAGTAAATAATGAGTTTTACAATATCTTAAAATCATTACAACATCAAGTAAGGAGATTCATTGATATGTAGAAAGAGAGGTAGCAAACATAAAAAAAGAAAAGATTTTGAAACAACGTTATTAAATATTTAGTTAAAAAAATATTATAAATATTTTTCAAGAAAAATTTAAAAAAGAAAACTTACTTGAGATCAAATACAAATTGCTATATCCTTTAGTAATGGAATTTGAGTTCTATACTAATTTCAAAATGTAAAAGCATCTACTGTTTCATGATCATATGCATAATTAGGATGTGCAAAATCCCATTCTGATTTGATCTAAATGCCATATTCTTTTTTATCTTTGCATGATATTCTCTACTTGAAAAACATCAATCAATATAAGTTTTTCAACATTTGTTAACTTCCTCATCTATCCATGGCCTTTTATGAAACCATTTTAGATTAAGAAGAAACCTAATAGAATGAAGGGGAGAATGAAGCATCCTCCATCTCCTTTCACTACATTCTCATAATAAATCCTTTGTATTCTGATCAAAAGAAAATGAATCATTTTGTAAAATTTGAAGCAATGATTCTCTCATTTGATCCATTTTTTTCAAAAAATTTTCCCATGGATGGGGAATTACTATTACAAAGTTTCAGAACCTCATAGATGAGATAAAATTTTTTAAAGAAGCTTCAACTTGTTTCTAAAATAATTTTTTCCTACCTCCAACAATAAGATCAACAATTTTTTCACATAAACTTGAACACTTAAAGAGATTTTCCGCCTTTCCCACTGCTGAAACTACCATTTTCCTAAGAAACTGTTTCACTTTAAAAAGACATTCAATCATAATAAATTGTGAGGCAAACCTAGTTTCTGAATATTTTAGTAATTGTAAAGAGGAGTACATTCCTATAGATGGCTTGTGACAATAAATAATTAGTGATAAATTGTTAAATTTTTTTATCACTTGCTACAACTTCAGATATCTAATCAACATCGACATGATTACCTTTTAATAATAGATTAAAGCAATGTGTTGCACAAGGAGTCCAAAAGATATTTGAATATTCATCCTCTATCATCTCTCCTACCAACACATTATTTGAAGCATTATTTATGATACTTTTCACAATATTATCTCTCCTTCTTGAATTTATAGCCTCACGAAATAATCCCATTAGATAAGTAGCATTTTAAACATTTGTTGAAGTGTCATGTGACTTGATAAAAATAACACCTTTTGGAGATGATGCAAGGATATTAATAAGTGGTTTGTCGATAATATCTATCCACCCATATAATAAAATAGAAACACTTGTAATAGACCAACTATCCTTTATGCTTCTCAAATTTGCCTCAACTCGAGCTTTCTCTTTAGTTAAATTGTTATTCTAATTTTTTCATAGCTAGGTGGCACATACCCTTTTGAAGTAGAATTTATCATCTATATAGCTTGTTTAAAATAAGGAGACCTAGTGATGTTAAAAGGCAAGCCACATGCATAGAAAAGTCTTACTATAGCTGCATCCACATTTTTTCTATTTAAAGAATCAAACATTCATTCTAAATTAGTACTTGACATTGAATTACTGGTTTGTGTGTGCATCTGTAATCTTGGTGGTAGACATGGTATCAAAATGTTTGAATTGCTTAATGAGATCTTATTTTTTAGACTTTGGTATTCTTTTACACACCAAAATTTACTCTTTCTTCCCAATTCCAAGAAAGTGATATTTAACACATGCCATAGAACTACTTCTACTTATGTTGTAATAAGAACAAATCCATGATTTGCTTCATGAGCTACTATACTTACCTCTAGAAAATTTCTCTTTAACATTCACTATAGTCCATAGATTTTTTTGAAAATCTCTTTTCAAAAATTGATATTCTAATTTTTCTACATGCCCTTCTTGCTCTTTAGAAAGCAAATCTTCTTCAGATGACACTAATCCTATAGGTTATAAAAATTTAGAATATTATTCACAAAGAAGATTAAAATAAAACATAAAAAAAAAACTAACAAAAAATATAATAAAGAAATAGAAAAAAAAGGAAAAATATATGGATAGACATGAAATCAGATACATTAAAATGAATTTTTTATTGGGAAAAGTTAAGGTTCAATTGCTTAGTAGAAATAGCTCGATTAGTAGAATATATTGTGGTTTATAATATCATGATTAACGAACTTTCCCAAAATGGATTTGTGGAAGATGCTTTGAGGCTTTTTCAAAAGATTTCTAATCCCAATCTTCCCACATGGAATGCCATGCTAACATGTTTAGCCTAGAATGGGTGGATAGTCAAGGCTATTGAGCTGTTCGAGAGAATTCCGACAAAGAATATTGCTTCATGGGGTGCAGTCATCGAGGGGTTTTTGCAAAATAGGTATTCTAAAGAGGCTATTAGTCTATTTAGGAAGATGATTTCAAGTGGCATGTAGGTTAATTCTATCATTGTCTCAAATGCCCTTAATGCGTTCTCTAATCTGGCTATGTTGAAATAGGGTGCAAAGGCACATGGACAGGTAATTAAAAAAGGCTTTGATTTAGAGGTTTTTGTGCAAAATTCTATTGTAAACATGTACTACAAGTGTGGAATGATTGATACTAGCTTTAAGGTATTTAGCAAAATGCTTGAAAAGAATGTGTTGATGCCAACTTTTCCATGCTAAGCACAAGGCCATGACTAATAAGTTTTAATCCCATAAAAGGTAAAATCCTATAGGTTTTAACCCATGAAAATTATTCACATAGTATCATAGATAAAGAAAATGATTGAAAATATAATATGATGTTTTATAAATAGCTAATTTTGTTAAATCATAGCCAAATCTATGAGGCCCTTCAAAAGCTAGCAGTTAATTAGCTAAAAACTTAAGAAAGGATACACTATCTAACATTAAAGGTATGTAAATCAAAGCTTGCATGAAAATTCATTTATGATAAAAATTCAAATTCCAATACAAGCCATGTGATTTCTTTTCAAGTTCCTCCTCTATCATAATGATAATAGCTCATGTGGGTAGACTACCTAAACATTCCTAAACTATGTTCGTTGTTGCACATAATAGTAACTTTAATAGTGCATAGTTTCGATGATCCCTTTAGTCTTTTGAACAAAGAATTTTTGCTAAAGAGTGTTTATAAATTCATGTCATTATGGAAATTTCATGACATTGTAATGTTTGAGAATCTACAGTTGGGTGTGGTTTCCTACCATTTTCGTAGCTACACATTCTTGTAGCCATTATGTGTTCCTACGTTGTGATAACTATTGTTTGATGCACATTTGTAACGATGGGAGCTACCATTTCTACACACGATTGGTGGGTGTTACCATTTTTAGCATAGGTGGTGGTTATTGTGGTGTTGGCGTTATGTTTTCACACTACTGTAGCCAGTTACATGTGGGTGGTGGTTCCTAATGCACATTGGTCTAGTTGGAGGTAGAAGAAGGTGAGGGGCTAGATGAGCCCTTATAAATCCCTAGGGCTAGAGGCATAAAGTGGGGATAGATGGGAAAGTAGTGGTAGTGAGTAGTAGCAGGCAGTAGCACTAAGTAGTAGTGGCAAGGAGGAGATTGGGTAGAAAATTAGAGATTGAAATGGGCCTTATAGGTTCCTGAAAAGAAAGATCATGAAGTTGCTATGAACAAAAGGTACATGCTTGTTAGAGGTGATGTGCTTTCACAAGCATGAGTAGACAAGGTTACACTATAGCCATCTATTTTCAGATTGCATCATCGTTCTATTTAGAGCTGTGTCATTTACCTTCAATATTTTTGCAACTATTTGATTTCAATATCCCTGTAACAGAACACATTACTTGTTATTAAATGTTTGTTGAAAGGAAATTTTGAATTAAAGCTCCTATTGACATTTTGGGTTTAAAATTTATGGTTATTTTGAAGCTTTTACTTGGGCTTGTTTTAGGATTGGATCATTTAATCTTCTTGCCAAGTCTAAATCTTAAAAGGTCATTTTAAGTTTATGCTTTAGAGTCATTAGTCCCTATTGAACATCTATCTCAAAGTAGACATTTTGATAAGATACTATCTATATTTGGGGTTCTATACTTGCTAGAATTTTAAAATTTACATTTAGTTTTTTTAAATGAGTAGTTATTTTATTATTTTCTCATAAAATTTTAAAATTTAAGATAGTTATTCAATTTAAATTTCTTTCCCAATTTTCCAGTTTGCTTTACCTTTTTGAATGTTACATTGCCCTTTCCAATTGAGACTACTCCTAGGTTCTCATACCCATAAGTAAGATGCCCTAGGCTATAGTCTCTCAAAAAATTTTTTTTGGGTGTTGTTGTACCCTAAATTTTTATATCAACACCTTTTTGACACTAGAAGGAGGATTGATTTTTAACCTTTGTTTTCCATTTCTCGAAAATTTCATTTTCTTGTTTTTTTTTCTTAGTCATCTACTTTACAATTTCTAAATCTTGATTTTTCCTATTTCAGTTTCTTTGAACTTTAAATTTTCTATTTTAGTTTTTTGTCCTAGTGACAATCATTTATTTTCCAATTACTATTTCTAAAATTTAGTTTCTACTACTTAAAAATTTTTGTTTTTCTTATGTCCTTGAAATCTTTTATTTTCTAGTTTCAGTTATCCAAACCTTCTGTGGCTCATTTCTAATACATGTTCCAATTAACAGTTGCCTATTTTCAGTTTTATTGCTCTATTTGAGTTACATTTTTAGATCCTCAAACCTTCTTTTTCTAGTTCTGCTAATTACTTCATTTTGGTGTTCCTTACCTTAGTTCTAACTTTAGTAAGGTGGTGTTCTCATCCATTATATCATTTTGTTCAAATTTAATTTTTTGAAAATTTCCATTCATTGTTTTTCTTTTAATTTTATATGTATTGCAATTTCAGTTTTCCTTTTAAAAAAATATAGTATTTAAATATTTTTCTATCTTATTTAATTTTATAGTTTTCTAGCATTTATATTTCGAAGTCTTTTGTTTTATGAGTGAGATCTCTCATAGAACAACTCAACAAAGAGCTTTTACTCCTACCCCTAATCGACTAGCTACCTATCATTTTACTCTAAGAAAATAACAAGCTTCATAATTTCCAAGTTCTATCCTTAAAAGAATTCGGACTAGGATGGCAACCAATTAACCCCTAGCTCCCTTTTTGGGAAATCCTTTTAACTTCATAAACTATCATGATATCCCAAAATCACTTCAAAACATAAATATGTTCTATGATCCCAAAACCCCTACTAGTGATGCCCACCAACATATACAATGTTTTGAAATCTTACTAGGTATTCATAACATTATCCAAAATGACATAGCACGTAAGGTCTTTATGACAACTTTTAGGAGCAAAGCAACCCAATCATTTTTGATGCTCCCTAATGCCTCTATCAACTCATGGAAGGAGTTTAAAAATAAGTTCCTACCCCAATTCAATAAGTTCACTAGCCTTGCCCTAGCATTAATAAATTTCAGAAGCCTAAGAAAAATACTTAGGAAAAATGTCCTTATATGCATCTACAACTTGATGGTATCCTTAATTTCTACCTCTCTACCATTGACCCCATTCTTTGCCTATGCCATTAAATTTGATCCCAACATTGCAGAAATACAAGGAGCAATGGCTAAAGTTGTTGAGCTAGAACAAATTACCTTGATGAATAGCATTCAAACTCAATTTGGAATGATTAATGGTAGAAATCCTATACAATTTACCCCTTTACCACCACAAGTTTTCTTGATGAATAATACTTTGTTCCAAACTCCTACTCCCCTGCAAATGACTCAACCTACAAGTAGTTATTTTCAAGGTCCCACATCCTCTTCATTTTTATGACCAAATACCTATTTCAGTGACAATCAATCAAAATATTTGATCCAATCCATCATAAATCCAAATGGAATATCTAATCTTAATGCATCTACTTGCCAAACAAAAAACCAAATTACACAAATATTAACTTCACTTCAAAAGCTTTCCAATGAAGTAGTTGAACTAAAGCAAAATAATAATAAAATCCCTATATAATCCAAAAAATCAAGCACATCAATCAATGATGATTTTTGTTGTTTTCATAACACTAGTCAACATTCTGAAAAAAATTATCCTCAATTTCTAGCATTATATGGTGACAATGCCCAAAGTCAACAAAATGGAAAAACCCCAATTATGGTCTTAAACATACCTCATGAAACAAAAAGTGAAGAAGTTTCCTCATTTGAACAAGTCATGGTAAGTGATCCAAACCCACATAACACTCATTATGGAAAACTTAGGGATGCTATGAATAACACACAACAACAAACTAGGAATAATTCTTATACCCCTCCCAATGGAAGAGCTCTTAGCTAAAATAAGATAACTAATCAAACCAACCCATCTCAAGCAAACATCCCACAATGACCAAACTTCCCTTCTATACTTAGAAGAACTCCCCCTGAACCTGAAGTGAAAGATGAATATAAAGCTTATGACCTAGTTGAAGATTTGAAAAGAGTTAAAGCCAATATTTCAATGTATGACCTCTTACATTTTAATGAAATGAAAGATGTGATCCAAAAGGTAGTTCAAACACTCAAGATCAATAAAGAAAAATCTTTAATGACTGAAAGGAAAGTTCATTTTGTAGAAAGCCCTAATGCCTTATCAATACAAAACTTAAGTAATTTTATGCCTAATAAGAAAGATCAACTACCTTTCTTAACAACTTTGGTGTTCTTGGAAAAGAATGTTCATAATTTTTTAATGGATTATGGAGCAACTGTTACTATCACATCACTTGAGATACGTAAAACATTAGGAGCACAAATTCTATCACAAGCAAGAAGTGTGATACAACTTGATGGATCTAGTGTACATGTAGTAGGGTCATTAAAAGGAGTAAAAGCACAACTTAAACAATACCCTACTTTTACATGCTATACAAATATTTTAGTAGTTGATATATCGCCCACTTATGGTGTTCTTTTATCTAGGACTTGTGAAGCTAAGTTTGGGGGCTTCTTTAGATCAGATTTCTTAGAATTATTAATTCCTATCAAAGGAAATTTTGAATATGTGATTATACGAAGAGAACCATTTTATAAACAAGTGGTAACAACTTCTGATAAATACAATAAATCTCTAAGAAATTAAAATACCAATCTTTTTGTTGAAGTTGTTGAGCTAGGACTTGGTGAATATTTTATGAATGATGATATAGGTAAGACTTTAGGCATAAATCCTTTTGCTTACACATATTCCATCCAATATTACCAAGCTTTTATAGAGAGTGAAGAAGTTTATGTAGATACTATATCATATCACCAACATGATGGAAGAACATTTCTTTTTGATGATCCACCACCATTAGGAAATGATATAGATATAAATGAGATTCTAATTAAGAAAAAACATTAAAAGATGAGCCAAAGTTCAATTATGATCATTTTTACCTTGATCAAATGGCTAATTTTTCAATTTTTACCAACTTAAACACTTGGATACTAAGAGTGGATGGTGCCCCTTCCAAGAAAGGATGTGGAGCAAGAATAATGCTTGTACCTCTTAGTAAAGCTCCTATCCTTGAAGCCATCAATTTCACACAACCTATGACTAAGAACATTGTTGAATATGAAGCACTTATACATGGGATCAAGCTAGCTCAATACTATGACTTATCCAAACTCAAAATTTCTAGTGACTTTCAACTAGTAGTAAATCAAGTTAATGGAATCTTTGATGATAAAGATTTCACCATGAATGCATATAAAGCTTCTAGTCTTAAATTCTTTAAAGAATTCAAACACATAACCATTGGACATATATAAAGAGAAGAAAATTATGTCCCTGATGCACTAGCCCAAATGGCCATTACTTTGGATGTTCCTTTTAAACACAATGCTTGGGATTTAGAAATTATTATTGAAAAAGTTAAGTCTTATTCTATTCTTGATCATGTTTTTTCTTTTCAAGTGTACAATGATGATAATCATGTTTGTAAATTTTTATTTTCAAAAGGAGAATTTAGTGATCAAGAAGATATATCAAAGGATGTTATATTCTTAAATAAAATATCTCTTGAAATAGCAACTAGGGAAGCATTATTTGATGACTTACATACCAAAACCATAGACCTATCTAAAAATACTAATTGGCAAATGTTAGCTAAAATTGAAATAGTTCAAATTCAAAAAGAAAGGATAACAATACCATATTAAAATAGGAGTTTGTTTACATTTATATGAAAAAAAAGCTTAATTGAATTGCTACATGAGTTTAATGATGTTTTGGCTTAGACTTATGAAGATCTAAGAACTTTCAATCTATTAGTGATGACACATAAAATTCCCATTAAGCCATAACAAAAACCATTTAGGCAAAAGCTTAGACTTGTAAATCTCAAGATTGAAGCCCTAATGAAAGTAGAAATCAATAAGCTCCTAGAATCCAAGATTATTTACCTTGTGAGACATTCATGTTGGATATCAAACTTAGTGCTCGTTAGGAAACAAAGTGGCGAATTAAGGTTACGTATTGATTTTTGTAACCTTAATACTTCTTACATTAAGGATAATTATTCACTCCCTCTTATGGAGGATCTATTGCAAATTGTGAATGGTGCTCAAATGTATTCCTTTTTAGATGGATATTCAGGATATAATCAAATCTTAGTGAGTAACAAAGACTAGTATAAAACAGCTTTTACAACAAAATGGGGAACTTTTCAATTTGCTAAAATGCCCTTTTGTCTCATAAATGCTAGTTCTACCTTTCAAAGAGCTATGGAAAAAAATTTTGAGGGGCTAATTAGGAAGTGCATTATTATTTACTTAGATGATTTAACTGTTTTCTCCAAAGATC
>MNCI01005132.1:963157-1035781 GCA_015680685.1 Gnetum montanum | reverse complement strand
GTCTTGCCAAGATAATTGCCAAAGCCTCAACTTTAGAAAATTGTGATGCACCTAAAGATAAAGAATTAATTCCTTTTCACATATTATCCACTGATGAGGAAAATAATATCTCATTTACTCCTAATCGATTGCATGATCAATGGTATGATGATATTAAATTTTAGTTAACCTTCCATTGTTGTCCTTCGGATTTACCTGGATATAAAAGAAAGCTTTTAGTATTGAAATGTTCTAAATTTACTCTAATTAGTGGTGAAATATTTAGAAATAATTTCCAAGAAATATACCTTAAATGATGAAATTAAAAACAAGATAATGATGCTTTAGAAAAACTCCATAAGAAAGAACATATAGAATATCATTCATTAGTTCATAAAATTATGAGGACTGGATATTATTGACCCACTATGATTAATGATGCTTATAACCTAGTTAGAACTTGTGTCCAATGTCAAATATTTAAAGGTAAAGATCCCAAGAGTTTAGCCCCTTTATAGCCTATAATAGAAACTAGACCATTTGCACAATGGTCTTTACATTTTATTGGAGTAATTAATCCTTTGTCTACTATCCTACACAAATTTATCTTAATAGCCACTGATTATTGCACATGTTGATTAGAAGTAAAAGAAACTAAAATCGTAGCATCTCGTGATGTTATTTGCCTTTTAGAATATGATATAATCTCTAGATATGGGTATCCTTATGCTTTAGTAGTTGACAACGGACCCGCCTTCATCTCCATAGAGTTCACAAATTGGGCTAGAGAGCATAATGTTATTATCAAGGCTGTAACCAAATATTATCCACAAGGTAATGGTTTGGCTGAGTCTTCCAATAAAATTATATTGGACGGAATTAAGAAAATGATAGCCTAAAACCCACGAACTTGGCATGAACAATTAAAATGGGTAGTTTGGGTAGATAGAATTTGTTATAAAGAATCAATCAAAACTACACCATATGATTTACTATATGGAAAAGAACCAATATTGTCAATAAATTTGCAAATCCCTACACATCAGTTTTTCTTGGACTATTTTCCAATTGATGAACATTTAATATCACGTACATATGATATTTGGAATGTAGAGCTCAAAAGGGTCAAAGCAATCAAAAATCTATTTAGTCATCAAAAAATTGTTAAAAAATGATTTGATAAGAAATATGTAGCCAAAGCATTTCAAGTAGGTGACCTAGCCCTTAAGAGAGATAGAGCATTTGGTCAAACTAGCATTCAAACTAAGTTTTCTCTTATGTGGTGGGGTCCATTCCAAGTTACAAATGTCATTGGCCTCAATGTTTACAAAATTTTTGATTTGCAAGGATACAAATTAAATAGATATTTTAATGCATTTCATTTAAAGCATTTCTACTTAGGTGCGCCACGCAGACACTTGGTAGATCCCTAGTTTCATGTTTTCTTCCCTTTCACCATTCATTTCATTTGTATATAGTTTCATTTGCATATTTTCTTTGCTACCATCATCTCTTTTTTTTTAGCATATTGATTTTGGTTTGATCTATTTATGCTTTTCAACATAATTTTAGTAATCATTATGATCATTTGAGTTACTAAGCATTGAGTCATCACAACACCTTTTGAAAATGATGCAAGTATAATGTTTTATATGATATATCATATTAATATTATATAAAATCTTCTTTATATGATATATTTCAATAATGCTATGATTCTTCCCAATCTTTTTCAAGGTTTTGGTTTTATTAGTTACGTTCGATTATGGAGGATGGAATTCATGCTAACTTATCATGTTATCATCATGATCATGTGAGGACATGTGAGGTTGGAGATTGATTAGCCACAATCATTAGGTGACATTAGGAAAGTTCCATTTTCACTCTCATAAACTCCAACCTTCAAATGTAATGATCCATGGCTATCATGTGAGCAACATGATGAAGTGTGTTTCTCTCCACTTGAGAACCCTAGCCACCTAAGAGACTTGCTATGATGCCATCTAGATTGTAATTAAAAGGCACATAGACGAGGGTTGAACTAAACCATGGGAAAATTTTTCTCAAGGATTGTGTTCTTTGGCAATGTAGCTAATCAACCATACTCGTGTTGGAATTCCTACCTTAAGAATGAATTTCACCATGGGCAAAGTTTCCTAAACAAAAATGAATGAGGATCATGTTTATTGGTAGTGTAATAAGTTCTTGACTGTGATGGGATTCGGCAGTAATCCTCACCCTAGCCTACATTCCCTTTTCTAAACCTATTTCTCCAAAATTTAAAAATAAAGATAGAAAAGCAAATATTCCCTCCCCTTTTCCTAATTGTCCTCATCCCTTTTCATCCATTTCCTTTCTAAATTTGAAAAAACAAAAAAAGGAAAAATCTGAAAGTTGTGGCTAGCTATGATCTAAGCGAAGCATGTTTTCTTCATTAAGTTCTGCATAAATCTTATGCTCAAAGTAGTCCTCATGCTAATTTCTTTTATTGAAGAGATAATTGAGAATGAAATCTTAATTATGAATAACCAATATGCAAATAAGATTATGATCTATAAGGTTATATCTTGATTAAATGAGGTGGTGTGGCAACGGTGGCCCAGGTTTAGTACTCTTTTGATTATGTGATTATTAAAATGGTATAGCCCACTTTTCAAATTTCTATGATTTTTCTATTCTTGCACTTGCATGCAATTTAAAGTTTAGGGGCTAAATTTTGATGCCAACTTTCCCATGCCAAGCATGGGGCCATGACTAATAAGTTTTAATCCCATGAAAAGTAAAATTCTAAAGGTTTTAGCCCATGTAAATTATTTATGTAGTATCATAGATAAAGTAAAGGATTGAAAATATAATATGATATTTTATAATAGCTAATTTTGTTAAATCATAGCCAAATTCATGAGGCCCTTCAAAAGCTAGCAGTTAATTAGCTAAAAACTCAAGAAAGGATACACTATCCAACATTAAAGGTAAGTAAATCAAAGCTTGCATGACAATTCCTTTATGATAAAAATTCAAATTCAAACATAGGCCATGTGATTGCTTTTTAGGTTTCTCCTCCACCATAATGGTAATGACTCACATGGGTAGACTACCTAAACATTCCTGAACTATGTTCACTACTACATATAACAATAATTTTTATAGTGCACAGTTTTGGTGATCCCTTTAGTCTTTTCAACAAAGAATTCTAGCTAAAGAGTATTTATGAATTAATGTTGTTATGGGAATTTCCCAACACTGTACCATTCAAGAATTGGTTGTTGGGTGTGGTTCCCTATTGTTTTTGTAGCTACACATTCTTGCAATCGTTATGTGTTCCCACATTGCGGTACTTGCCATTTGATGCATATTTGTAATGATGGGAGCTGTCGTTTCAACATGCGATCAGTGGGTGTTGCTATTTTCAGCATGGTTGGTGGCTGTTGTGGTGTTGAGATTATGTTTTCACATTGTTGTCATCGATTATGCATGGGTGGTGGTTCCTGATGCACGTTGGTCTAGTTGGAGGCAAAAGAGGGTGAGGGGCTAGATGAGTCCTTATAAATCCCTAGGGCTAGAGGCATAAAGTGGGGATAGACAAGAAAGTAGTGAGAAAAAATAGGTAGCAGCACTGAGTAGCAGTGGTAGGGAGGAGAGTGGGAAGAAAAGCATAGACTAAAATAGGCCTTGTAGGTGCCTAAGTAGAAAGATCATGAAGTTGTTAAGAACTAGAGGTGCATGCTTTTCAGAGGTGATGTGCTTTAACAAGCATGAGTAGACAAGTTATACTATAGCCATCTATTTTTAGATTGCATCATCGCTCTATTTAGAGCTAAGTCATTTTTTTTCAATATTTCTACAACTATTTGATTTCAATATCACTATGACAGAGCACGTTACTTGTTGTTAAACATTTATTGAAAGGACATTTCGAATTAAAGCTCCTATTGGCATTTTTGGTTTTAAAATTTACAATTATTTTGAAGCTTCAAAATCCTAAAACAAGGTCATTATCACATTATCCTTGGGTGGAAACACTATGCCTACATGATGGATCTTTTAGGAAGGATGGGCCATTTGGATCAAGCTTATGATCTTGTCAGCTCGGTGCCAATTAAGCCTAGTTTTGTTATATGGGAATCTTTGCTTGCTTTCTACATAATCTTTAAAAATATTATCCTTAGAGAAATTATGGGAAAACACCTCTTGGTTCAAGATCCTATGAATTCAACTCATTACTTCTCACTAATTAGTCTTTATGCTGTAGTTGGAAGGTGGGATGATGTGGGAAAGGTGAGAAAGCTCATGAAAGATAGAAATGTCTTGGTGAAGATTGGGATTAGTTGGATTATGCTTAAAAATCATGTTCATAGGTTTATTGTTAGGGATGTATCGCATGTTCAAAAAAATGAAGTATATGCAAAGTTAGAAGAACTTTATGGGAAGTTTAGGGGTGATGAATGACAGTTGGGAAAAACAACCACATGCTATGTGATTGAGACGAGTAGGAGGAAGAGACTCTCAGGCATCATAGTGAAAAGCTTGCAATGGAATGTGGTTTAATAAATACAACTCTAGATACTTTGTTGCTAATTTTTAAGAACTTGCATGCAGAGATTATCATGAGTTCACTAAATTTGTATCTAAAAGTAAAGAAAGAAAGATCATCATCAGGGATACTAATTGGTTTCATAGTTTTAGTAATGGATTGTGTTCTTGTTGAGATTACTAGTAACTCCCAACCATTTTTTAGTGATTCATTAATAAAAGGATGATTCATCCCTTGAAGGCTTAATGTTCATTGTACTAAGTGGGTTCAGAGGGTTAGTGGATGATGGAAAGCCCAACTTCTTTTTGAGGGTTGATTCATTAACATTTGGAGTTATTTATCTAAAACAAATTTGGAATGAATGATATCCAGAGATAAGATGACATGCAACTAGCAAGTTCCTTGCAACTCCTTGTTAAATGCTCATCAGTATTTAGAGTTTCAAAATTCTGTATTCCCTACTATTGATGAATATTGTGTTATAGCTTTGAACATTCAAATGCAGTAGTCAAAGATACCGGACACCATCAAGCTTAAATAATTTGATTATTTTTAATTATGTGTCATTCCAAAAGTTTTGTCAATTTTAGTTTTAAAAGTCATACAAAAAATTATAGAGAAAGCCCAAAAAATTACAAAGAGAGCACAATATAATACACTTTTTGCACCTGGTGAGACATGATAATTAACAGAATCTAAGCAATTCATAGAAAAATGGGAAAGAATGAAATGAAATTGCAAGATTTAAAATTGTTGCAATGATTATGAGTGAAAAAAAATTAAAAGTCTTACCTTGTGCAGCTTCCAACATTAAAAAAAAATTGTCCTTGTAATCCCTCTCAACAAATCCTATCTGCAATGTTGCAAATTAAAAAGTGTGTGTTAGATTTTGGTCATGTCACTAGTACATACTCTATCATTTATTCTTCGGAATTGAGGATTCAAATTTACTCACTAGATATGTGTTGACAATGCTAGGATTGACATCAACAATGTTAATTTGTGATTCTGGAGGGAGCTTTGTTGATAGCAATCATAGAAACATCAACTACATGAATATATACATGTCATACCATAGTTACTAGAAATGAGAAATGGAGTAATGTGACACAACTGAAACATGATGGAAAACAATTAAGGAAAAGGTTGTGGAAAAGAAATAGCATATAGAATCAAAGCAATAATCTAGAAGAATTTGAATATTTCCATCTCAAAAATGAAATAGAAGTGATACATGGGAAAGAAAATACCAATATAACTCATATATTATGAAAGAAATTATAGTTTATGGCAAAATCTCCTTAATTTAAATGTATTTCAATTAATAACTATGAGAAAACCTTTCAGTTTTCTTAGAAAAATATATTAATATGCCACTAACAGTAAACACTTAAAGCAACAACGTTTTGAAATAGGTTTTCATTGCAAAAACAGAAAACATGAAACATTGGCAATCCATTGCATTTCTTGCAACTAGGTATCTATTGATGCCAACATCGCTCATGCTAAGCACAGGTACATGACTAATTAGTTTTAATCTTGCGAAAATTATTTAGGTGATATCTTAGATATAATATGATTGTTTGCAAATGATTGGAAGGTAGCAAACTTGCTGTAGCTAAAATTTACATATATGGTGGGGGCTATCCCTCTAAGATACTCTAAATTTTAAGATGCCACCTCAAATTATTTCCAATAGATTTTAACTAATTGATTTAAAAATATCAAATATCCATAATGACATGATAGATTTAGTTATAAAAAAAAAGGAAAGAAATAAAAAATTATAGGGAATCTACTATAACTCTAGAAAAAAGGGTAATCGATGTGCAACTGGTGGACGTGGTGGCAACAGTTACATAGCAGGCATCTCATGGGAAACATGATGAAGATGGACATAACGTGTGAATGGAGGTGGGTGACATGGTAATGGTCGCAGTTGAGCTTGGGCATTCAAAGTAGCAGTGGGAGCAGCTATACAAGGAGGGTAGCGAGTAGCAACTAGGAGACATCTGAGAGCCTCTCCCTCTCCCACCAAAAAACATGCGTGTGGTGGCTGTTGAAGGCAACGTGCATGAAGGGTAGGATCTCCCTACAGCAACTACTACTGTGTTAGAGATGCATCAATAGCAACAAGATAGGCGGATAGGCGGCCTGTGACAGAGATAGAGCATAGGCAGTGACATTGCAGGTGACCAACAGTGTTAGCAAGCAACTCACAACTGCAGCAGGTAGCAACTACGAAGTGTAAGTAGCCGTTAACTGCAACACGTGAACGATAGAGGCTTCTGCTTCAATAGTGCATCAACCGCAACGACAATGAGGTAGCAACATGTGATAGCAGGTGGCAGCACATAGTAGTGCATTCTTATAGCACCTAGAGATTTTTTGCTTGTAATAGCAACGCACAAGAGTTGCAGACAACAGTCAGCCGCAATAACAACATTTGACATTGCGGTTAGGAGACAATGGTAACACAAGGTGACCATGGATAGTTACAAGCAGCCTGACGGCACAAGATCGCTTCCTCTTGGGATTGCTAGGCTTTCCTTTCTCCTGATAGCAGTAGCGGTGCATGTGGTAGGCAGTCTCTCTCTCCCTCTCCTCTCTTCATAGTGGCATTAGAGCATTAGGCCAGTGTGATGGTAGTAGTGTGCAGGGTGAGGTAGTGTGTGTTGCACGTGACGATGGCAGTGTGTGGTAGGTCTCCCTTTCAATATTAGCGGCTTGGGATTCTCTGCCAGAAGTAGCAGACAACGTGCAGGCGTGGTGGTGCAAACAGTAGTAGAGTGCACAACAAAATTCAACCGTGCATTAGTAGTAGTGAGTGTGGGAGATCTATCTCCCTCTAATAGTGCAGCAAACTGGTGGGACAATTATCTCTCCCTCTCTCTCCATCACTAGTAATGTAGGACGAGAGTGAGATAACACGTTCCTACAATGACTTGGGTTTTCTTACTTGGCAATGGGCACTACCAACAACGATGGACCAGTGGCAGTGGTAGGAGACCAAGGAAAAGTTTAAATTTATTAGTTACTTATTATATTTTCATTGAGTCTTAAAATTGAAGATAGTTATTTAATTTAAATTCTTCTAACTTTCTAGTTTGATTTACTATTTTTTTTTTCAATATCAGATAGCCCTCTCTAACTGAGACTATTCCTAGGTTTCTGGACCCATATAGAATGCATCCTAGGAAATAGTCTCCCTAAATGAGTTTTGTTCTGAGTGTTGGTTTATCCAAAATTTATGCATCAACACCTTTTTGGTGCTAAAAGGAGGACAGTTTAGTTTTCTATTGCTAATCCTATTTTGTCCCTATTTCAAAACTACTATTTCCCTAAATTTTATTTTCCTTTTTTGCACTCCTTATTGAAAACTTCTATCTCCAAACCCTTTATTTTTTACCTTTTTTTTTCAAAAAAATTTGATGTCTCCTCTTCCCTGAAAATTGTCATTTTCATTACCAGAATCCTAAACCTTTTTTTCCCTAGTTCTAATTTTGGTGATCCTTACCTTAGTCTTGACTTTGGTGAGCTGGTTTTTAGTAAATATTGAGTTTTAAATTTACTTTTCTAAAATATTGCATTTCACTATTTTTCCTTTTAAATTTTATATATTGCAATTTTTTGCATTTATTATTTTAAATTTTTTTAAATATCAGATTTTAGTTTTCTATAAAAATATATATATGTTTTCAATATTTTTCTTTTTACCTAATTTTATAGTTTTATTTTAGCATTTGTATTTTATAATTTTCATTCTATGAGCAAACCCTCCCAAGAAGAATCATTTACCCCTCTACCCCTAACTGACCAGGTACTTGTCACTTTACATTAAGAAAGTAACACACTTCACTTTACAAATTAAACCTAATTTGGAATGATGAGCATTAGCCACCCTATGCAATCTATCCCTCTACCTTTACCAACTTTCCTAATGACCAACACTATGTTTCAAACATCTCTCGCCCTTCTACTAACTTAACCTTCAAACAATTATTTTTAAAGTTCAATGTCTTCTTCATTTCTACCATCCAACATTGGTTTGAATGATGACCAATCAAAAGCCTTAATCCAATTCATCATAAACCCAAATGGATATATAATCCTGTTGAACCTTCAACCCAAACTCAAAATTAGATTATCCAAATATTAACTTCACTTTAAAAACTTTTTAATGAAGTAGTTGAATTAAAGCGAAACAACAAGAAGGGTCCTATACAATTTGAAAAGCTAAGCACATCAATCAATGATGATTATTGTCATCTCCATAACACTAGGCAACATTCTGGGAAAACTTTTCCTCAATTTTTAGCATTATATGGTGATAATATCCAAAATCAACAAAGTGGAAAAGACCCTATTATAGTCCTTAATGTATGTCGTGAAATAGAAAATGAATAGGTTTCCTCATTGGAACAAGTTATGGTAAGTGACCCCAGCCCACATAACACTCGCTACCATAGACTTAGTGACATTATGAACATCACATAACAACAAACTACGAATGATCCTTATACTTTTCCAAATAGAAGAGCTTCTAGTCAAAACAACACAAATACTCAAACCGAGTCATCCCAAACAAGCACCTCATAATGACGAAACCTCCTTCTATACTTAGAAAAAATCCACCTCAACAAGAAGCCAAAGATGAACATAAGACTTATGATCTAGTTGAGGATTTGAAGAAAATTAAAGCCAACATTTCAATGTATGACCTTTTACATTTTAACAAAATGAAGGATGTGATCCAAAAGATAGTTCATAGAACTGAAACCAATAAAGAAAAATCTCCAACAACTAAAAGGCAAGTTCATTTTGTGGAAATTCCTAACTTGTTATCAATACAAAACATAAGCAATTCCATGATGAGCAAGAAAGAACAACCTCCTTTCCTAACAACTTTGATTATTTTAGAAAAGAACATTCATAATTGTTTAATGATTTAGAGAAACTGTTAGTGCCATGTCACTTGAGGTATGTAAAACCTTAGGAGCACGGATGCTACCATAAGCAAGAAGTGTGATACAACTCAATGGATCTAATGTATATGTAGTAGGGTCATTAAAAGGAGTGAAAGTAAAACTTAAACAATATTGTACATTTACATGTTATATAGATATCTTAGTAGTTGACATGTCATCCACTTATGGTGAGCCCTAGTCTAGGACTTTTGAAGCCAAGTTTGGGGGCTTCTTTAGGTCAAACTTCTTAGAATTATTAATTCCTATTCAAGGAAAATCCAAATATATGGTCATTCCAAGAAAGCCTTTTGATCAACAGAATAAATCTTTGGAAAATCAAGATACTAATCTTTATATTGGAGTTATTGAAGTTGGGCTTGGCAAACATGTTATAAATTACCATGTGAGTGAAATTACAAAAATAAATTCTTTTCCTAATGTAAATTTCACCTAGCCCTAACAAACTTCTAGAGAATGTGAAGAGATCTATGAAGACACGTTGCCTTATCATCAACATAATGGAAAGGGATTTCTTCTGGATGACCCACCACCTTTAGGGGAGGACAAAGATATAAATGAGATCCCAACCATTAAAACATTAAAAGGTGTGCCAAATTTTGATGACATATCCATTAAACATATTCCTAGAGAAGCTGTATTCAATGACTTACAAAAAATTAGACCTATTAGACCTAAGATTGAAACTTAAATGAAAGAAGAACTTGATGAACTTTTAAAATCTAAAAGTATTCATCTTATGAAACATTCAAGTTGGACATCAAATTTAGTGCTTGATAGAAAATGAGCAAGTGATTTAATATTATGTCTTAATTTTTGTAATCTTAATCATTGACAAATTGTTAAAAGATGGTTTGACAAGAAATATGCAAGTGAAGTCTTTAAAATAGGAGATCTAGTTTTAAAAAGAGATAGAGATTTGGTCAAACAAGTCCTCAAAGTAGGTTTTCTCCTATGTTGTTAGGTCCATTTCAAGCTATATATGTCATTGGCCCCAATGTTCACAAAATTGTTGATTTGCAAGGATATAATTACCTAGAAATTTTAATGCATTTCATTCAAAGCATTTCTACTCAAGTGCCCCACATGGGCACCTGGTAGATCCATATTTGCATGTTTTCTTTCCCTTTACCATGCATTTTGTTTGTATATAGTTGCATTTACATATTTTCTTTGCATTTCCATCATCTCTTTCTTAGCATTTGTTTTTGGTTTGATTTATGCTTTTCATATGTTTTTATTAATCATTATGGTCGTTTGATTTACTAAGAATTAGGTCATCATAACACCATTGGAAAGTAATGCAAGTATAATGCTTTATATAATATATCCTATTACTATAACCTTCTTTATATCATAGGTTTCAATAATGCTATGATTCTTCCCAGTTTATTTCAAGGTTTTAGTTTTATTAGTGATGTTGGATTATCGAGGACAGGATTTATGCTAACTTATCATGTTATCATCATGATCATGTGAATGTATGATATGTGATGTTGAAGAATGGTTAGCCATAATCACTAAGCGACCTTGGAAAATGCCTTGTTCCCTCTCATAAGCCCCAACCCTTAGCTGTGATGATCCATGGCTATCCCATGAACAACAAGGTAAAGTGTGTCTATCTCTACTTGAGAAGCCTTAGCCACGTAGGAGACCTGCTATGATGTCATCTAGGTTGTAATTAAAAGGCACATGCATGAGGGTTGAACTGCACCATGGGCAAAGTTCTGAACGGACCATGGTCTTTGGCAGTGTAGCTAATTAGCAAACTCATGTTGGAATTCCTATCTTAAGAATGAAATACAATATGAGAAAAATTTCCTAAAAAAAAAAAAAGACAAAAGGAAAAGAATGAGGGAAATGTTCATTGGTAGTGTAATAAGTTCTTGAGTATGATGGGCTCTAGTAGCAATCCTCACCCTAACCTTTATTTTTCCTTTTGAACATATTTTCCCACAATTTAAAGAAAAAAAAAAGAGAAAAGAAAATAATCCCTTTTCATCCATTCTCTTTCTAAATGTAAAAAAAAAAGAAAAAAAAGAAAAGAGAGAGTCCAAAGAAAAATCTAAAAGTTATGGCTAGCTATGATCTAAGGAAGCTTGTCTTCTTCATTAAGTTTGGCATAAGTCTCATGCTCAAAGTAGTCTACATACTTTTTACTTTTACTTTGTGAGAAAATTGGAAATGCAATCTTAATTATATACTTCAATTATATACATGTGTATCTATGTAATTAAAGTTATGATTTATAGGAAGTATATGTTTTGAGCTTGATTAAATAAGATGATGTGGTAAGGGTGGCCCATGTTTAGTTCTCTCTTGATTCTTTGGTTATTTTTAATCATGTTTAGATTAGTATAGTTTACTTTCAAATTTTAAGTTGTCAGTTTTGTGATCTTTTCGATCATCTATTTATTGCATCTCTTTTTAAAATTTTTATGGTTTCGTTGTTCCTTACACTTGCATGCAATTTTTGATTTGGAGGCTAAGTGTTGACACCAACATTGCCCATGCTAGGCACAGGTCCATGAATAATTAATTTTAATCTTGTGAAAATTATTTAGATGGTATCCTAGATATAATATGATTGTTTACAAATGACTGTAAGGTAGCAAACCTCCTATGGCTAAAATTTACGTATATGGTGGGGGTTATCCCTCTAAGATACTCCAGATTTTAAGATGTCGGCTCTAATTATTTCCAATAGATTTTAAGACACAAAAACATAATAACTAAGTGATTTAAAAATATTAAATATTCATAACAACGTGAAAAATTTAGTTATAAATTTTTTAAAAAAAATTGAAAGAAATGGAGAATTGTAGGGAATCTACTGCAACTTTGAGAAAAAGGGTAATGGACATGCAAGTGGTGGATATGGTGGTAGTGGTTACATAGTGGGTGTCTCATGGGCAACATGGTGAAGATGGAGGTAATGGCCTAGGTGGTGGACGTAACATGTGAATGGAGGTGTGTGACATGGTAACAGCTGTAGGTAAACATGGGCATTCAAAGTAGCAGTGGGAGCAGCTATAAAAGAAGGGCAGTGATTAATAACTAGGGGACATTTGAGAGCCTCTCCTTTTACTAGGAAACATGTGTGTGGTGGCTATTGATGATAATGTGCATGAATGACAAGATCTCCTGGTGGTAGCATCTCCCAACGATAGCTACTACTTCACGTCAGAGATGCATCAGTAGCAAAGAGTGGTAGGTAACACACGGTGCAGACAAAGCATAGATAGTGATGTTGCAAGCGACGAACAATGTCAATAGGTAGCTCACAACTGTAGCAGGTAGCAATTGTGAACCACAAGTAGGTGTCAACTATGGCATGCGAACAACAAAGGCTCATGTATCAACAATGCATTGACCATGATGATAATGAGGTAGCAGCATGTGATAGCAAGTGGGGGCACATAGAAGTGCATTCTCATAGTGCCCAAAGGTTTTTTGCTACCAACAATGATGTGCAAGAGTTGCAAACAGTGGTTAACCATAGTAGTGAGAGTTGATGTTGTGCTTAGCAGATAGCCACAGTGCAAGGTGACTGTGGACAGTTGCAGGCAGCACAACTATGTGAGATCACTCCCTTGTGGGATTGCTGGGCTTTCCTCTCTCCCAATAGCAGTAGTGGTGCAAGTGGCAAGTAAAATGATGGGTAGTATCTCCTTTCCTATCTTCATAGTGGCATCAAAGCATCAGGCCAACATGATGGTAGCAGTGCATGGGGTGAGGTAGTATGCACTACATGTGATAGCAGCAACATGCAGTAGGTCTCCCTCTTAGTAGTAGTGGCCTAGCATTCTCTACCAACAATAGCTGACAACATGCATGGATGGCAGCATGAACAATAGTACAACATACAATAGAAGTTAGTTATGCATTAGTAGCAGTAGGGAGTGGAGATCTGTCTCCCCTTGTCAGTGAAACATACCAATGGGATTTCTCTCCCTCTTTCTTTGTCATCGACAATGTCGGATGAGAGGGAGATAGCATGTTCCAGTAGTGGCCAGGGTTTTCCTATCCAGCAACAAGCATCATTGGTAGTGACGAACTAGCACCAATAGTGGGAGACTAGGGAAAAGTTTAAATTTACTAGTTACTTATTGTATTTTCATTAAGTCTTGAATTTCAAGATAGTTATTCAATTTAAATTCTCCCAAATTTCTAGTTTGATTTAGTATTTTTTTAAACATCACATAGCCCTCTCTAACTGAGACTATTCCTAGGTTTCTGTACCCATACAAGAGGCACCCTAGGCAATAATCTCCCTAAACAAGTTTTTTTTAGGTGTTGGTACATCCAAAATTTACGCATAAATAGTATCATACATAAGCAAAACAAAATAATGAAATGTAATCAAAATAACAGTATGAGTGTAGTCTTCCCTAGAGAAGGTTGGCTTACATGTGTTAGTTTGTTGGCACCTTAGGCAGAAATGCAGATATATTTGTTCTTGCTTGACTTGAGATTTAAGTTATTCAAATCCACTATGACGCAATGGTGAGCTTGCAAGTGAATGAATAATAATAAACATGGTTGGCTTGGCTAACATTTACATGATTCACATGCATCACATACTGTGTTTACTATAATAAGAAACTCTGACTCAAAGGAAACCATGTAAAGAAAAGAAAGATCAATGAAGAGATAATGTACAAAAATGGTCCTTACCACTTGGCCAATTTTGTAGAGGGAGGAGGAGTGGTTGTTGCAAAGGTAGTGACTTATTACAGAGTTGATGAATGATTTGTGGTCGTGGAGAGTGACACAAAAGCAATAACAATAGTAATGTTCACAGCGTAGGCCCCAAATGATTCATGGCCATGGAGAGTGATGTAGAAGTGGCAATTCTAGCAGTGTTCATAGCACAGGCCCCAAATGGTTCACCTACATGTGTTGCTCATTGGTATCCTTGCCATAGAAGTGGCCATAAAATTTTTTCCTTGCATGTTTGCCCTTTCACACATTCAATTCGATATAGACCTGCATTCAATTCAAGAGAGTTCTAGGTAAATGTAGTAGTTGAGAATAAAGAACTTAGTATCCTTCCATATCATATATTTGAAGCCTTAAAATTAAAAATTGAAGTAAAAGGAAATGAAACATGTTAAAAACATTTTAGCTTGCTATGAAATGTTTTGATCAACAAGTCATGGTAATTGTTCATGGGTGCCAATGTTTTGAAAAAGGACTCCATTTCCGAAATGAAAAACATGAAACTTTAAGAATTTGTTGCATTTTAGGCAACATAGATATAAACCAAATGAACCATTGATGGACCATGAAACTGAAATGCTAATGAGACTTTGCTAGTTGGAAGGCATCAGTGCTAAGGAAGATTCTTTTGTGACTAAGCTTTTAATAGTAAGAAAGTCATTCAGATTTAAAGGCATGTAGATGCTCATATATTCACTAGACCAAATGTTAGCAACAATGATTTCATTCACAGAGGAAGTTGGATGGAACTGATCCCACCAAACATACAGTGAAGCATCAAGGCATGCAATTCTTGGAAAACTGCACATCAACCATCCTCCATACCTTCCCAAACCACAACATGCATCATCTACATTTCTAAAACCTATAACAAGATTGTGATTAAAATAATGATGATATAACAACAAAATGTCTGAAATAAACTTTACAACATTTAGTACTACCATAACGCCAAGGATTTTGGATGATGTCCATCATTGCATAATATATGCCACAGAAAATGAACTTGGCATCTGAAAGCCTTTTGTTGAGTTCATGTACCGCTTCATGTAGTGCAAAGTTATACTCAATTATCATATTATTCATTTCTTCAATACATTGTCCATTCAGGCTGTTGGCCTCGTATGAGAAGCGTGGAGCGCATCCTAGAGGCCCCATTCCAACAAAGACAATTTGCGTGGCATGCATATTGTAAAGATGCTAAAATGAACGTTTTAAAGCAGAAGTAATTAGATGGAAGAATTGAAGATGAAAAATTAATGTTACTATTCCATGCATTAACAAGGTTACAGTACTCACCATCATTTCATTAGAGGTACCTTCAACCAGAATCTTAGTAAATTTCCATGGAGACTAGATGGTCCTTATCCCAGATACATTCTAAAGGTAGACATGAATATAATCGTTGTTACCGATGGAAATATTAAAAAGTGATTATGAAATTCTTAACCTAATATCTATTTCGTTCGCTCCTAGGAAAATAGACATTGATTGAAAAACATCTAAAGCTTGTTGAATTTGCTCAGACAAAGGAATGTGTTGCACCTACAAAAAGTAGAAAATCAAGGATAAACAATTGTTGTTAAAAAATTCATGAAAGGATTTTTGAAGATCGATATGAAAGTTGATAGATGATAAAATACCAAAAGAATTTACCATTACCATGTATAACAAACTTTATTTTCATTTTTATGTTCTCAGTTCTCACCAAATTAGAGTCACTTTAATACAAAATCCCAACACTGGCGTAGGCAAAATTTACGCCTTCAAGCATATTCAACACTACTCCTACCATGCTGAGGAAAGAAGGCACAAATGGAAGATCAAGATGCAAAGCTGCACGAAAAGTTTTTAAGGTTACATAATTTTAAAAAGAAACTTGAGTGTATTGAAGACACTAGAAGATGATATTGTAATACCAATAATGATCAAAAGTCAATTAAAAATGTATTCTAAGAAAATAGCTTCGTGTTGATGCCAACATCACCCATGCTAGGCATGGGGCCATGATCAACAAGTCTAATCCCCTAGGTAGGGTTTCACGATTTGAATAAAGGTGCTTTCAATGAGATATATCATGCAACCTTTAAATTATTGTTACCTACCAACACTTATATGATATTTTTATAAGTAAGCTTGCAATGATTTTATCATAACTTTTGAGAGCAATGCATAACATAGTTCATGAAAATCTTATTTGCAGTAAACTTAAGATTGTATGAATGACAAGGCTTTTAAGATATTGTCCCATTATTATGGCTTAACCTAAAAGACCTCTTCGACTAGTGTTATGTTAATTGTGATGAATACTAATTTTGAAACTGATCTAATTCTATGAGCTTAGTATAAGAGATGAAATTGGAAAAGTAGCTATAATTCTTCAACCATGCATTGTTTAATGTTTTATTTATTTATGCAGCATCGAGCACAAAGAAAGTTAATTTGTATAAGCACATCTTGGAGGCCAATTCATAATGACAAGCTTATGGTGGTAGTTACGTTGCCATGCCATGATGGTGTGGATGTAACAACCTAGGTGGTGAAGAACATGGGTTATGTAATGACCATAGAGGTGGTGTAACTAATGGTGGTGGAGAATGTGGTGGTAGTTACACCGGAGTGAGTGGTGATATTAGGCATTAAGGGTGAATGTGGAATGTGGGCACTTAAGCTAGTAGTAACAAGCAACTATAAGAGTAGGGTTGTGACCAGCAAAAGGAGATAATCAACTAGCCTCTCCTCTCTCTGGAAAGGCATGTGGTGGTGGCGATCATAGTTGCAAGTAGATTAGGCAACCTCCCCTCTTTCCCAGTTAGCTATCATGTAGCAACAACGAGGCATGTGAGTAGAAATAACATTAGATGATAGTAGTATCTATAGCAGTAGTGGATAATGTGCAGCGTGAAGGATGGTTGGTGGCCTCTCTCCCATCAGTAGTTGATGATGAGTAGATAGAAGGGCTTGCTCTCTCGAAGCTTTAGTAGAATGTGGTGTGACGATGGTGCGTCTAATAGGCTTTTGGATGGTGACAATTGCTACTGCACATTGAAGACACATATGCAATAGTGTAGACAGCTCTTGTGCATCAGGGGCATGTGACAGTGCTTGGCAATGACATGTGGTCTCTCTTTTCTCTCTCTCAGTAGCAACAACACATGTGGCAAGGTAGTGCACGAGGTGTTAGAGGCATGTCCTTCCAACGGTAGGCTCTCCCCGATGGTGATGTAGGGCATGACATCAGTAGCTACACCAGTAGTAGCTATTGCTGCGTGTCAGAGATGCATTAGCAAGAGTGATGGATCAATGCTCCCTCTCCTATAGCGGCTGGGGTTTTCTTGTCTAGTAGAGGGCATCATCGGTAGCAACGGACTGGCAACAGTAGTGGGGGGTCAAGAAAAAGTTTACTAGTTACTATATTTTCAAGATCGTTGTTCAATTTAAATTTTTCTAACTTTTTAGTTTAAATTACTTTTTTTGAAACATCACATAGCCTTCTCTATCCAAGACTATTCCCAAGTTTCCCTACCCATACAAAAGGCACCCTAGGTAATAGTCTCCTCAAATGAGTTTTTTCCGGATGTTGGTTCATCCAAACTTTACGCATCAACACTTTGAATAACAAAACATGTGTGTTGCCTTCTTAACAAATACCAAAGGCAATAATATTATATTAACTCTTTGAGCAATAACTCAAACATCACAACATTGTTATTGGTCTGAAGCTAGTACCTACCAAAGTCACTAAACTTAGCTTTAAAGAAAAAAATTTCAAGGCAACATCCTTTTTACCCTTTTAGTAGTTAGAAGAATGATATAATCATACTCAATCTTGATAAAAATAATTTCTAACTAGAGCATCGTTTGGAAATATGATTTAATATCAAATGATTAACGTCAAGTATCACATTAATCTGAAGCAAATATATTCAAATAACAGAACATTATTTATGTCATTTAAAGATGATTTTAGAAAACTGAATATGTAAGATATTGCTCTATGAATTGAAGTTCACAAATTGAAACTTCATTCATCGTAAGATTTGTGTTGTTCAAAAGTCAAAGATTAGGCAAAGAATATCGATTTGCTCCATATATCTTAACCAGAATGTCAAAGATGAGAAGCTTTGAAGAAGATAATAGGAAATCTAGACAAAACTTGCTTAAAGTGTTGATTGTCAGAGGGCCATTGCAGAATTTGCTAGTAGGCTAGTGAGTATCAAAGTCTCAACCATAAGGAGGTATGTTTGCCCTAGGCAAAGATCCGAAAAGATAATTGTTGTTTCCACAATCAAAGGTACACTCGCCAAAAATGAAGAATCCTAGAACCAAAGAAGTCTTGGTATTTTCAATTTCTTGTACTATTGTCTTTAGGGCTCTTTCTTTCATTCTTCTTACTTGAGAGTGATTTTTCCTTGAAGTGTCTTGCAATACAAGGCTTTGAAGCACACACAACACGATTATTAAGGTTAACGCAAGGAAAGTCGTAGACGTTCTTGCGTGGTTCACAAAACTGAACAATCTTCCGACCATGGTTCTAGCTCACTTTGAACCTTTTGCAAATACACTTTCAAATGTTTACAAAAACTTTAGAGAGGAGATTTGAAACCTTACATTCTCGAATGTTTTTCGAATCTTCTAAACAAGCTTGGAAACTTACAATCTCAAAAGGTCTCGAAGGAACTCGGCTATTTTAAAGGCTTCAAAGAATTTTAAAGCGCCATTTGCACATAACCTAGGAATGCTTGGATGGTCACTTCATTCGCTCCAATTGTAAGGATTGTAAACAAAAGAGAATGTCTCTTACATTAGTATTTAAAATGATCTCATTTCTGAACATGCAACTTCTTTAAGCTGAAGATTTCTTCTTAGTGATCCTTTATGGTAAAAGTTTTTTCTTTTTTAGTTTATTGAAAGCCTATCCAAAGATTAGGTTTTTATTTTTTAAAAATATTTGAATGGTGGGAATAGTGTTTTCAAATCCATCTAACGAGAAGAAGTCCATAACATTGTAAAACTTTTTTTCAAACATGTATGTACATAAATATTGGAAAATACTAATAATTACAATATAATAAATGCATTTATCCTGAGCATTTTAAGCTAAGATATGTATATGAGGTCATCACTATTTACTTAGTGAAATTGTATGCTTTATCATAAAACTAATATAGAAGACCCAAACTATTTATTAGACACACATTACATTCTAGTGCATCTATTGGATATGCATTACATTTGTATTATGAAAATTAAATATTTACTTAACAAAATGATTGATTAACATTGGGTAAAACAAGAAAACATTATATAAACCTTTTGTTTCAATGCTATATTTTTATGTCTAGTGTTCAATTTAAATCACAAAGCATACATGTGTGTTCTTTTTAAGAATTCACATCCACACTTCATTTCTATTCTAAGATAATGTGTACTCAAATGAAGTTTGCTCATGAAAATGCATCATATCATGAATAGTGTAGGTGATAGGTAAGGAACTTCTTGAAACACCACAAAATTTCAGGCTATTGCTTCTCAACTGCAAATTTGACTAAGTGTCAGAAAGATGACACTTTCTGCAAATTTGTCTAAGTGCTAGGATTATGCTCTCCATTACAGCAGAGCATAGTCAGCTTCAATGACCAATTTTCTACAATTTTGGCTAACTGTCAGAATGATGACACAAGCTACAAATTTTTCTAAGTGTTGAGACTATGCTCTCCACTATCAGGACTACGCTCTAGAGTGTAGTTAGCATGAAACATCAATTTTGCACAATTTTTCTAACTATCAAGTGTAGTTAGAGTGTAGTCAGTCTCGAGGCCAGATTTTGCAAATTTTTCTCTAAGTGTTGAACCTATGCTCACTACGCTCAAGAGCATAGTCACCTCCCATGTAGCATAGTCAATACTTAGCCACATTTTGCTAGTTTTTGAACTAGATTTTGCCTAAGTCTGGGACTATGCTCTCACTACACCCTAGAGCATTGTCCCACCTACTGCACTGCCACATGACACCCGATCCACATTTTGTGCTAACCTTAGCCCTATAAATGTCCCTAGACCTGCAACATTTTACAGGGGGCAGTTGGCACTTTCGTTTAGCATTTGGCATTTTGGCATTTTGGCACTTAGCTCTATGGGCGAACGAGGCCTAGCGCACACCACATCGGCAAAGAGGCATCATACACCATCAGTATACTACAGCCCTATTGCAACCCTGCAAATCACTACATGGTACATCACAATGAACACCAGGCTTCATGACCTGACATCATCGAGACTATAACTACGCTTCCACTATGCTTGTACACCACATATCTTCTAAATCCATTTTTGGAGTTAACTATGCTCCTATTTGGGGCAGTGTTCTGCTTTTCTCTCCTGTTTTGTGTGTTTTAGCATTTTTCTTTGCATTTTTTGCATTTTCCATGTGCAGCCACATTGTACTATGCTTGAACAGTAGTCTCTGTGGGTTAACACTCTCATTTTGGCAGAAACCCTTAACTATGCTTGCCCCCATTTCATGACTATGCTTTATCATAAAACATTGCTTTAACAGTTAGCACCACTTTGCATCATTCATGTTGGCATTTTGGATAACCATGCCATCCCCTGGTTGCACCCACTATCCTTATTGCAACCAGCAAAGTCCCTATCTGATTGACAAGACTATTTAGGGTGGTCCACCTCCATTTCTAGCAAGGCCCTCTCGTGGACGTAAGGTTAAGGCTATGCGTTTGTTGATCCCTTGGTAATTTTATTCATCAATGTTTTCGGTCATTATAGTTTTTGGTACTAGAAGGAGGACCATGACATTTCCTTCTTTACACTTCATTGTGGTTATCTTTACGTGCTCTCTACACCCCTGTTGGTGTAGATTGGTCCCTATTGTCGACCTCTCAGAGACCCTGCGTAGCAACCCAAAGTCTAAGAAGCCTAAGGCCTCAACACATAAAGCTACAAACTCTAGCATAAACTAGCCCACACTGGCAGGGGCCATAGTGCAAGCCATTACAAGGTCCCACTTTGAGTATAACAATTTCTCAAACTACACCCCATTGTCGATGAAATCCTCAGAGTTTTTGGATCAACTCTTGAAAGTTGGGCAAATCCAATACAAATGAGTATCGAAAACTACCTACCAACAACATGATAGGTATGGCGAATTCCTAAGGAACCCTATCTCAATAGTATCCAATGAGCCCCCAATCCCATAACATTTCAAATTGGACCAATACTATCATTACCATCAGATGTCTAATCACAGTATAGACAACTATCGGGCTTTATAGGATGATCTACAAAGAATGATAGAAAGGGGTCAACTAGTGCTTGATGTAGTAAGCCAATCCAATGCACATGATGCCCCCTATGTCATAAACTCCATTAGCGTAGGTGGAAAGTCTAAATTTGCACAACCTTTTATGATCCAACTACCTCACAACAAGGTAAGGACCCCCTCCACCTCCATAAGTAAGAGGCCTCCCTTCGTGGTTAAAGTGCCACCTCAGGCATCCACAACATCCTTTGTGGTCAAGGTCTAATAGCCACTATCTGCTATGATGTTAAATTGGAAAAATGTAGCAATAATAACCCCTAAATAACCCTTCATCATCAAGGTGCGACAACATTCTAGCCCCTCATCTAACTGAATCCTAATAGCGAGCAACATGTTGGTCTCTTCTCCTTCAAGGGCTACCCCCACTGGTAACCTAGGTAGGCCTACCAAATGGTAACATAGGAGGTTGAATGAGTGCCTTGCAATCCCCACAACCAAAGCAAGGGCCACAACCAACAAGTTGCAACCAAACACTAGGGAACCTATTCCCAAGTAGGCCAAGCAACCCAAGTGCAAGCCCCCTCCATAAGAGATTTTTCTCTCGAGTTGAATGGAGGAGTTCAAGGCCAACACAACAGTTGATGATAAAAACTTCGTAGTTGCAGTAGCCTAGGTGAAACAAATGCTCAAGTAGAAGAACACAACACTGAGCTTGTATGACCTAATCATGACCTCATCTACTCACTACCAAGTGTTGGCCTAGATGTTGGCCTCCATTTCTATTATGGAGGACATCCCTGCAAATGAGAATACTATCTGTGCAATGATCTTGCCTCATACACCTCGGGAATTGGGTCTAACATCCTTAGCCTTTTGTGACGATGTAGTCAAGATTAACTCCCAATGAGGGAAGGTCACAATAGCTCCATTGTCAATTAGCATACACATTAGATAGTGCATTGTCCACAAGGTGCACTTTGATGACAATATAGCAACAAACGTAGTTCTATACTCTGTCATTAATAAATTAGGCCTGGCAAATGAGATCAAGCCAACTAAAATCATGTGTCTAAAATTCTTCAATGGATCATGTGTCACTATTAGGGGTACAATCAACATTGCCTTCATGGTAGGGAAGCAGTTCCCCACCTTCGTAGATTTCACAATCATAGAGGAGATGCCAGGCTTCAACCTAGGCTGACCTTGGCTAGCTTAACTATGGGTCATCTCCTCCCCAATCCATCAAGAAATCCACCTTCCATAAGAAGGTGATCAAGTTATCATCTACGGTGATAACGTCTTCCCTCTAGCTACCCACAACATAGAAAAGGGATAAGTGTCAAAGGTGGAGTTTCTTGGTGTTACACTTGTGGCAACCAACACAATGCTTAAGGCTAACACACCCAAATGAGTGGTTGAAGCCAATAATATTCCAAAGGACCCTAAGCCTTGTGTGGCTTCTAATCCATGCCTAGTTAGGAAGAAACTACGTGACCAAGACTTTCCCTTGGACAAAATTGTGCTAGGCACCTACTTACCCCTTGCCTCTACATGCCATGCATTTTTGGGTTTCACTTGCATTGCATTTCATGCATTTACATTTTGCTTGCTTGCTTAGTTTACACATTGCTTCACTTTTTTTATGCATTTTTGCTTTTTTTACGCATCCATCCACTTAGCTTATGCATTGCATTTGAAAAACATCAAAAACACATAAAAGTAAGAAAAAAAATCATGAAACTACAAAAACATGTGGCCTGAAATCACTTTTCACATTCCTTTCCTTTCGCTTATGCATATTAACCTTGTTACACAGTTTCTACTTGATGTTATTTTTCTAGTTAATTTTTGTAGGATCTTGCAGGCATACAACATGGCTATGCATGCAGCACCGTACCACACTGAATCAAAGTAAGCACATAGCTTGTCTGCCATGATGCTAAAACTGGCATAGTCATCCACCATGATGCTAAAACTAGCACAATAGCTATCCGCCATGATGCTAAAACTAACATAGCATTTGTCAACCATGATGTCAAAACTAGCACAACATTCATCCACCATGATGCTAAAACTAGCACAACATTCATCCACCATGATGCTAAAATTGGCATAGATTGTGCTTGAGCCATGATACTAAACTTGGCATCCATAGCACTCGTTTTCCATGATCCTAAAACTAGCATAGTTCATCCTTGGGTCATGACATTAAACTAGCACAATAAATTGGCTACTATAACGTTAAACTGACATCCACATCCATTTTCTGCTATGACGTTAAACTAGCATCTTGCAGTCTACTAGAACTCTAAACTAGCATCCCATGGTCTACTAGGACCTTAAATTGGGTGGATGGTCTTCCAAGACTTTAAACTAGCATGTTTCTGATCTTTTAGAGCACTTGCTATTGGTACAACCTTTGGGACACTCGCAACATCATCACATTGGCACTTCCACTGGCTTCCTAAGCACTTGCAATGGGTTCAGCTTTTCATGCATTTGTAGCATCTTCACATCTGGCATTTCACTTACATTTCACATTTTGTGATTTTCTTGTCTTCTCAGAGTTGTGTTTGTAGGATGAAGCTCTAGAGGCAATCATGTAAAGATGCTTCTCATCACAGTAGCAAGTCACCACATTATTTCAATGTGCATGATTAGGCTAGCAAATCCACTCAAGAGTTCAAATCCCCCTCATCTTGTTTTAGCTTATGCACATTCACTCTTGCATTTCTCACATTCCCCTACATCCAAACCTTTAATTCATACACACTGTGAACACACATGACATGATCTCTTTACATCACACTATAGAACCCATGGCATACATAACACAACTCATCCCATGGGGAGCCTTTATTGGTTGGTCAAAGCCCAAGAAGATGTAATTTACTTCATCCCTAGGAGACAACACCTATCCAACAGACGCGACGTGGTTGCATCAAAAGCAAAGCCCATCTACTTGATGGCCCACAAAGGCCATTCACTCAATGGCCAACACTATGCAGCTAGCATTCAACAGTAAGCCAGATTCAATGGAGGTTTGCCTCATACAAAAAAAAATTAGAATGGAAAAAAGCACATCTTGAAGAAAATTGATAGTGCTGCACTTTTGCAATCGGCCTAGCCTTGGATCGACTTTAACTCTCTCATGAGCACTCTGATGAGAGGTCAACATTTTAGGGGAAAGCCACTTTATGCCATGGCAACTATCAACCATGTTGACTTCACACCTTACATCATAATAAATTGTTTGCATTTCATCTCCCTAACACATTGCCTACATTCTTTTCCCTCAACATACCCCTATCCACAACACTCCTAAGGGTGAAATGACACTCGATCTAGTATCGACAAGTGATGTTGGTGTGGCATCTAGTATGGTGTTTTGTGTTCTTTGTCAACGTCTCTTAGGCCACTCCTCTAGATGTCAATAAAGAGGGGCCAATGAAGCACCATAAAATTTTAGGGTACCACTTCTCGACCATAAATTTGACTAAGTTTCAAGACAATGACACTTTCTGCAAATTTGTCCAAGTGCTGGGACTACACTCTCCACTACAGCAGATCGTAGTTAACTTCAACGACCAATTTTATGCAATTTTAGCTAAGTGTTAGAACGATAACACAAGCTGGAAATTTTTCTAAATGTTGAGACTACACTCTCCACTGTTAGGACTATGCTCTAGAGCGTAGTCACCATACAACAAAAATTTTTCATAAATTTTCTAACTATCAAGCATAGTCAGAGTGTAGTTAGTCTAGAGGCTAGATTTTGTAGATTTTTCTCTAAGTGTTTAACCTACACTCATTATGCTCAAGAGCATAGTCAGCCTCCCTTGAAGCATAGTCAACACTAGACATTTTTCTAGTTTTTGGACCAAATTTTACATAAGTCTAGGACTACACTCTCACTACATCCTAGAGCATAGTCCCACCTACTATACTAGCACATGACACCTGATTCACATTTTGGTTTAACCCTATCCCTATAAATACCCTTGGACTCCCAACGTTTTAGTTGGGGGGGGGGGGGGGGTGGACAGTTGGCACTTTCATTTGGCATTTGACATTTTATCATCTTGGCACTTAGCTCTGTGGGTGAATGAGACTTAGAGCACACCACGCCGGTAGAGAGGCATAGTACACCATCAGTACATTGTAGCCTTATTATAGTCTTGAAGAACACTGCATAGTACACCACGATGAGCACCAAGCTTCACGGCATGATAGCATCGAGATTGTGAATACGCTCCCACAACACTTGTTGTACACAATGTTTCTTTTGAACCCATTTTCGGAGTTAACTATGGTCCCATTTAGGATGGTGTTCCACTTCTCTCTCCTGTTTCTTACATTTTTAGCATTTTTCTTTGCATTTTTTGCATTTTCCATGTGTAGTCACATTGTACTATGCTCAAGTAGTAGTCTCCTCAGGTTGACACTCTCATTTCAGCTAAAACCCTTGACTACACTTTCCTCCATTTCATGACTAAGCTCTGCACTTTACTGTGAAACACCACTTTAACACTTGGCATTGCTTTGCATTATTCATGTTGGCATTTTAGCTAACCACGCCACCCCCCAGTTACTTCCACCATCCTAGTTGTAACCAGCAAAGTCCCTGTCTAATTAACAAGATTTTCTAGGGTGCTCTGCCTCCATTTCCAACAAGGCCCTCATGCGGAGGTGGGGTTAAGGCTATGCGTCTATTGACCCCTTGATAATTCCAACCACCAACATTTTTGGTCATTACACTTCTATGTTTAACTAATTACCTATTATGTATTCTAAGTAAAGTTTTCTCTTGCCTTGTACATTGACCATAACTTTATTAAAAATCATTCCCAAATCAACTTATAAATGTGCTTTGGATTATGTGCATCACATATCATGATTTTAATTATCTATACATCAACATTCATTCCTGAATGCTAACAAAAGTCATTAAAAGTATTAAAAATTAGTTGTAATCCTTCCATTGAAATTGAAATTAAGACAACATTTTCAACATAAAGTAATAATATGACAAGACTATTACTAGCTATAGTTGCCAATTGAGGTAACACTTTTTATATTTACTCTTCAAGTTCGTCAATAAAACTCCCAAATAAAGTTGGATAAAGAGGCATCCTTATTTGACACTAATAAAACAAATAAATAAAATTATTTTTGTTCATAGTGTAAATTGAATGTATAGAACTTTATAGAGTTTTTAGATCATAGCTCATATTATTTTGGAAAAATTTTGGTAGTAGGATCAACATGTAATTATTGCTTTTTAATCAAATGCCATAACCATGATAAAGGATAATTTAAGATTACATTTACATGGTAAGAAGAGAGAAGATAATTTAGATCATTGACTAAGAGAAGAAGAACTTTGCTATTTTCATGACCTTAAGTTTGAAGCCTAAAGTTTAAAAGATAATAGTAAATATTTATAGATTGCTACAAGAATTTAACAATATAATGGTTGATGAGTTATGAAAGGGATCACCTTCAAATAATTAGATTTTTCATGTTTCATGTTATTGATTTTGTTGTTAGCATAAAAATTCAAAATAAAGTTGCATATCAAATGTGCCCCATTGATAAGGCAAAGTTAGCAAGATAAAATAAGTAGTTGGAACCGAGAATTATTGAAACATAGGTACGCCCCAAGATTTATAGAAGTTTATAACTTAGTTCTCCATAGTAGAATCAAACCTATGACTTAGGATTACTAGGCCAAGACCTATATCATTAAGCTAGCACCGCATTGTGCAAAAGAAGGGTTTAGTCCATGTACAATACCTACAACTTTAGTACTAAATAAGAGATTCATTAAGTTGCATATGTGTATTGATATACTTATGATATTACACTTATGATATTGTAATTACGATATCATATGCTTTCATACAATATCATAAATACAATGTATTACATTTGGTAATGTTTATAAATACCAACTAACCATTGCACTTAATGCATGTTTTTAATCCACCTTAGCCAAATTGTTGTAGTTTTTTTCTGAAAACTTAGAATTGGTTGTGAGGGATCACAATGTGATTTGAAACAACTGTATGATGTATTTATTTAAGTGGAATGTACCTAGACACATTCCATGGCTAGAAAAAAATATTGAGATTCTTTTTAATCATTGCAACATATCAATTTGAATTGATTTTACTTTCTAGTGAAATTTACATTTTTAAAATCTTTTACATTTCCAATTTCATTTACATTTCTATTGTATGTTAGTTATATAATGAAATAAGTACAACTGATTTCAAGCCTAACACATAATTATTTGGTAACCTAATGGTAACATCACTTAGTTCACCTAATAGTAAGTTTCTTGATAATCCCAAAGGTAGTTAGACTAGCCTAGAATATCTATGTTAATCCAAGACCAAATGCTTCTCACTTTTAGGCTACTTTAGCATTCATTCATATTATTATTTAGATTAATAAGATAAATACTCAAATTACAATGTTTTAATTTTACTTCTTATTGTTGATCAATATGATTACATTATATACCTCATTATGAGTTAAACTATACATTTTGATCACTACTAGCTCTAGTGGAAAGACAATGGTTAAAAACCTTCATGTTAACTTTCTACAGAACATATTGTCCCATTCATGGATTATGATTAGGTTGTATGCCACACTTATGTGATTTGTATGGTTGAATGTTGTGAACACTTGCTGCTCATCATTGATGCCATTATTGAGGATGATGATAATATTCTAGTTAGTTGATATTATATAGGTTCATTATATTAAAACTAATTATTCAACTTTTAAGCAATATAATTTCTTTGGAAATATACACAGAGCTTAATCAATTAATTATGGCCTCTACACATAAAACTAATTGTCCACCTACTAATAACACTAATGAAAGTGATGATAGAATTTAAAATGAAGAAAATTGGAACAGGCCAATGCAAACAAGAATTCTCTATGATTATAATGATCCTTATTATTTAGAATTTACTTTTATTTTTCATAAATATGAATAGTTCTAATAAAGAAACTTATAGTGCAACATCATATTACCACTTGATTGATTAGCTATGTATATGCTTCAAGTTTTTTATTGAGATATGGTCTTAGTAATACTTTGGTTATCAAGTTACAAAGAATATGAAAAGATCATATCAACCAATAAAAGTTGTAGCTAGAAGGGATGATATCATGGAATCAAGGAATGAGCATGATAAAGGTAAGTACATATCTCAATAGATTCTATCATTGAAGAAAGATGTAGATTATTGGTCTAAAATTCTCATCATCATCAATCAACCTATCAACCCCCTATCTTAAACATTGAAGACTCCATGCATCAAAGATTACATTCAAATTTTGTAGATACTCCTAGAAGAAATGGAATAGATTTCAAACCAAGTAGGGACTTAAGGTCTAGAATCTCCAATAAAAGTAAAAGGAAGAATCAAGAAACTGCAAAAGGAGAGTAACCTAGTACAACTCTCCTAGTCCTCCACCCCATTCATCACCCACCTCAATAAAGTCTAATGAAGATGAATGTAGAACATAAGACAAACACCTTGATAGAAATGCAAGAGAAGATCAAGACAGACATTCCATGAAAGTTAGATATCATGATGAAGATGAAGATGAAGACAAAGAAAGAAAACATGAACATAAAAAAAGAAATGATGAAGAACATTGAAGGGACCAATGCTACTACAACAAATAATACAAAAAACCCAACAATTATGATAAACTTTGGTTGTAGAAAGAATGATCAACACTGGGAAGGCTATTTACATTTCCAAAATACATCATAGGGATAATCACATCAAGAACCTTAACAAGAATAAAATTTCTAAGTTTAACGAAGGTCATAATGTAGATCCAAAATAACAACTATAATTCTTCCACCATGCCTATGTACTACAAAATGTTGAGATTGAATGATAGAAACTTAAGTTGTTTCCAAGGATACTAATTAAGAAAGCAAAAAGCTGGTATTAATCCTTAGAGCCAAACTTTATTTGAAGATGGGGCACAATGCTAGAGCTCTTCAATGAAAAATACCAAAGTGATTTAAGAGTATTTAATTTAAGAAAGTAAATTCAAAGATGAAGATAAGGGATCCATAAATCCCTTGATGAGGCCATTAACAAATATTCTGCACTTTTTCATAGATGCCTAAGGCATGCTTTTTTTAGAATGAGCAACTTAGCCACATCATTGAGGGATTACAAAAATAAAATAAGAGAGACCCTTGGGATCTAATACTCATGGACAACTATTAGAGATGAAAGCCCATTGAATCCAAACAATCATTAATATAGTGGCAAAAAAAGAAGAGTTAAGGAAAATAGAATCCATGGAGAAATATATTAGAGATCCATCCATGCATAAGAAAAATTTTTTATGCATGTAATACAAGAAAAGAAGAGAAGCCTATGAAAGGGATGATCCAAAGAAAGACTTTTCCTATATAAAAATTTGTTTCTACCATCATAACAAAAGTTGAAAAAATGGGGTATTTCATAGATGAAAAATTTGCAACCATGTTAAAAATAGTAGAGGAAAAGATAAAACAAGCATTGACTAAAGAAAAGTATAAAAATAAAAAGAAAGAAGCAAGACATGACATATACATGTATCAAGGAAAATTTACTATTATAAAAGAAATTATTAATTCTAACTTGAAAGGAGATGACAAGTGTGAATTATATCAATGTGAACATTCTAAAGGACATTGCCCCATCATGACACATTTACAAGAATCAGGGGCATATCCTCTTAATTACAAATTTGTTAGAAAAACAAATGCCTAAGAGATTCCCCTATCATTAAGACAACTATCGATAACCCTATGAAAAATAACTATACTATTCAATAGGATTCATCCTCAACCTCAACAAAAATACCATTACTAGTGAAAGAATCCATAGTTTTTGGAGATACGACAACTAAGGAAACAATATCCTTATAGACAACCTAATCCATATGGATACTATGTCTAACCACTTGTTTCTCTTAGAAGTGCTTCTACTCATACATCTTACTGATACCATTCACTAGAGTACCTTAAACCAAGATCTCCACATCCAAAACCACCTTCTTATATTTACCATCAACCACATCCTCAACAGTACCATAATCCATTTCCTATAATTCTGTTAACACTAATGCAAGGAGAGCTATCAATCCAACCTTAACAAAAGAATGTAACAAGGGTCATAAACACATAAATGAAGGACATTACCAATAGTGATAAACATAAATCAAGAAAATATCCTTTCTTAAGGACAAGTTTATAAAGAGTTAGTAGAACTTGCAATCCATCCAACTCAATGAAAGAAAATATAGTTGTGGCTCCTACAGTATCTTCAATATTTCCAATTCTTTCAAGAGAGCTTGTGCTTCTTTCAAACTAATACTAGAACATTAATACTATCAATCTTATCCATATAGTGAGAAACTATATTAAAGCAAAAATGCATTCTGAGAAAAGGATAATCTAGGAAGTCCTTTATTCTATCCCCAAATAGGAAAAAATGAATCATGCAAAGCTCTTTTAGATTCAAGTTTAGGAATTAACCTTATCTGATAACACAANACATGGAGCTATAAAAAAAAAGAAAAGAAAAGAAAAGAAAAAATAATTTCATGCATTGCATATAGTGATATGGTATGCAAATATTTGTAGAAAGTGTAAAGAGATAAGGAAAGAAATATAATGGCATGAAAAACATGTATAAAAGATAGGTGTGTATAAAGATGCTTGTACACAGTAGTTATAAAGTAAGAAGGACCTAATGGTTAACAACTCGAAAAGAGTGCAAGTTAGAAATATGCATGGAACTAGCAAACAAAATGAAAAGTGCCTATATGAATAAAATGAACCAAGTTAAAAAGAAAATTTTCCAAATAAGATATTAAGAAGGAGAAGACATGGATTAAGAAAAGTTAGAAATCCAAAATAAAATTGAGCAAAAGCCTATAGAAATGAAGACATTTTCATACTCATTCAACTATGCATTCTTAAACCATGATAAATTGGTAACAGTTAATATCAACCTAACAAAAGGACAAAAGAAGAAATTACTTAACATTATTAACAAATGGCCAATAGCCTTTGCTTGGTCATATGGTAAAATCACAAGGATAGATCCATGCATTTGTTAACATTGTATTCATATGAATGTTGCTAGGAAACCATGTCATCAACTCCAAAGGAGACTAAATCCTAAATTAGAATAAATTATCAAAAAAGAGCTTGAAAAGCTATTAAAGATAGGATTCATCTATCTAATTCTAGATAGTAAATGGGTAAGTCTACTTTTCATTGTTCAAAAAAAGTAGTAAGTAAAGGGTCTATACAAATTTTAGGCTATTGAATATGGGTACATATAAAGATCATTTTTATTTAGCATTTGTTGACCAAGTTCTAGATATAGTCATAGGACATAAATATTATAGTTTTTTGGATAGATAAAGTGAATATTATCAAATTAAAATAGATCTAGAAGTCCAAGAAGAGAACTTTTACAAGTCTATGAGGGATACTAACATATAGAAAGACATCTTTTAGTCTCTGTAATGCTCCTACAACCTTTCAAAGAGTTTTCCTCAGGATATTTCAAAAGTAAATTAGCAATGGTATGAAGGTCTTTATGAATGAGTAATGCTGACATGATTTTAATTTTAAATAAGCCTTGGACCACCTCAAGAAATTATTGAAAAGTGGGTTGAAACCAACCTTAAGCTTAATTGATAAAAGAGTCATTTAATAGTTCAAGAAGGTATAGTCCTAGGGCATAAAGTTTTTTAGAGAAAGGGATTGAGATGGACCTTCAAAAAATAAAAATAATATAAGGAATTACAAAAAGGCTTCAATTAGTTAAAAATGTCTAATTATTTTGGGATCATACTAGATATTACAAAAAATTCATTAAAAATTTCTTTAAGATCACAAAATTACTAGTTGCATTAACAAAGAAGGATGTGCCATTTATTTAATAAAAAAAAAATAGAAAAGAGCTTTCAAACTTCTCAAGTAAAATTTGGTAAAAACATGAATTCTTCAAGCACTAGACTGGTCCAAGTTGTTTCACATAATAATAAATATGTCTAAATTTATGATAGGCTTAGTACTATACAAGTAGATTACCAAGAACATTCATAGTATATTCACCATGCAAGTAGAATTATCATGATAGCATAGCTGAACTACACTATCATAAAGAAAGAATTGATGATGGGAGTGTACGCTCTTGAAAAGTTTAGACATTATGTGCCTAAATATCTTGTCTATGTTTATAGTAATCATAATGCCATTAGAATTCTAATGAATAAGCTAGTGATTAGTCTATGTGTCATACAATGGCTTGTAATTTTATAGAAATCCAATGTTACAATTATTGCTAAAAAGTGCATTAAGAATATAGTTGTTGATCATTTATCTCAATTTTGATGAGACAAAGGACTTGATGAAGAACCACTCTCAAATCAATGCCTAGATTAGTTTCTATTTGTAAAAGTAATAACAACTTCAAGTTCAATAGATAAATCATTATTTATAGACTATCTTACTTATTTAACCACACAAAAATCCTTATTTGATGAGATAAAAAGTAATAGCTTCTACATTAGGCCAAAAACTTCATGGAAATGGAGGGAAATATTAATAAGATCTATGTTGACAATATAATTTGATGGTATGTACCAAACAAAAACCAACAAGTCCTCTAAGATTCCCATGAAGGACAACATGAAGGCTATTATGCTAAAAAACTAACAACCACTAAAATTATCATGGCTGTTTATTTCTAGCCTACTCTATTTTAGGATGCATACTAGTTCACATAATCTTGCTCAAGTGCCAAAAAGGTAGTGGAACATCTATTTGATTTAAAGTACCATAGCAATGAAAACAACCATTAAAGCCATTTGATATGTGGAGAATTAATTTCATGGCTTCCATTATATCCATGTTAAATGAGGAATCATATATCATCGTTACTATTAATTATTCAACTAAGTAGGCAAAAGTTGTTTTGGTTGTTGATTCCACATTAGCAAAAACTACAAAATTTTTCTAATAGCATGTGATGAATAGGCTTGATGTACTTAGAGTATTAATCTTAGATAATGGTACGTATTTAATAGGAGCTACATTTTAAAAGATCTAACACATTAGGGTTAAGCATAAGTTGACAATATCATACCATCCCTAAGTAAATGGCGAGGCTAAAATCATAAACAAAGAAATTACTAGAATCTTAACAAGGATAGTGACTAGATATATGAAGGACTAGAGAACTAAGTTAAATGATGCTCTATGGGCCTATTGATCAATTTAAAAATTTCCTATATCATATTCACCATATGAATCAATATATGGAAAACTTCCTAAATTATTAATTCAAACTGAACTCCACAAACTAGAAATCTCCTATATCCTAGACATTGATATTAATCTAGCATAAAAAGAATAATTAATAAATCTAAGATTTCTAAAAGAAAATAGAATGATAGCCTTCATGCATAACAACATCCACAAACCCCATACCAAATGATGATATGACATTAGTATAAAAAACATTGAAATTAAATCAAGGAAAAAGGTCCTTTATCATAATCCCAACCATGTACCAAAAATGCACTAAATTCCAAATGGTTTGGGAGGGACCTTACATTATTCACATCACCTACAAATCTAGTGCCTTAGATATTCAGTATTCAATAAACCTTTAGAAACTAATCCTAATTAAGACAAAATGAAATAAATCATTTAGGAAATCCAAAAAGCCTATGACCCAATCATCCTCATCCATCATAAAAAATGCTTAGCCTATTTTTCATATTTCCACTTTCACTCTTATTTGTGAGAGAGATCATTGTTTTAATTAGACCCTATGCACAAGATTTTTATCCTTTTTTTGTTTGTAATTTCATAATACTGTAAATTTTTTTTCAACTTTCCACCTATTCAATACTTTCAATTTATTAAATGTTCTCTAAATTATTAATAATTTTTCCATTTTTTAATATTTTTCATTCTTTATTTACTTTTTTATTCTTTGATTTGTTTACAATGTTTTACACATGATTTTGTTATTTTTGCTAATAAGTAAATGACCATGCATAGGAAATAACTAAATTCCAACTAATTTTATTCTATGTTATCTAATTATTGAAGAAATAATTATATATTCAGTGAGATCATAACATCCATCCCTACATTGATCTCATCTCTACATTTGTACTAATAATAGGTTCTTACCATGGAAATATTATGATTCCTATTACATTCAAACTAAAATTAACCCATGATTATTAACCTCTAATGAAAGGCATGTTGGATAAGGGTATGATGTCAAGGGAATTTTTTGAATTCTTAGACTTTCACTTTGTGTTCTATTAGTCTTATGTTGTCACATTATCACTCATGCTTTCTTATCTTTGAGAAATAATATATGAAAATAATGTTACCTTTTTACAACCCTACAAAGATATGCTACATATGCTTAAAGATAGTTATCTAATAAAGGAAAAAATAATAATTAATTAATTCATGCATAAAAAATCATTCTTTAGGTAACACTAGAAAGACATGTTTCCCATGTCTGAAGGTTGGCTACTCCCAAGAATCTCATTATTGATGGGACGCGATATCGCATGGGTCACAATATCGCATCTACCATGATATCACGTCGTCTCCCATGATATCACGTATGCGATATCACGGTGCGTCGCCAAGTCTATAAATAAGAGGTGACTCTCCCTTGTTTTCTCATCTAGATCTAGACCCTTAGCGAAACTCTGGTAGTTTTACCTCTCCAGAGATAGAATATTTTCCATGTGCTCGTAGTAAGGGCTCCAAAGTGAACGGATCTTTATTCGAGAAAATATTGTACCTGAATACATGTTTGTGTATGGAAATAAAGACGAACTTCTTGGATAAACCTTGTAGTGCATGGAATAGGCTAATTAGAACTTTATTTACTGTTTGCCATTTAAATGCTTTATTAGTCATTAAATCTCTCTCAACCCTTCTCTCCTAGTTAAGTGCCTCAATACGACCGCTTCGAGCATGTGCATTACACTTGGTGATCCCAGCAATGACTAGCGTTTGGTAACCAAGGTTGCATTGGTTTAGGGTGTGAATAGTAAGTAGGAACAAATGTTGATGCTAGGTTAATTAAGACTTAGTTAGTTAGTTAAAGTTAGTTAATTAGTCTCTTTACCCTTCATCTTATCAGCATAGGAGATAAAATATAAAAGACATATAAAAATCATATACCTCGGACTTACTTAACCATACCATGACAAATACAAGTAAGTCTAGAAGACAACGAATAATTAACCTTAAGTGTTCCATGAGGCATGTAGGCACTTAGTCTACGAAGTTCGACCAGATCACACGTGTTATGCTGATATTTGTATGGTNACAGTCGGCAATCAAAAACACAACCAAAATCAGCCAATTCCTCAATAATATAGGGTGGTATATACTCACCCTGATGAGTATATACCTAATTTTACTTTTATCCTCCATCAGGATGAATAGATGCACTGGAGAGACTTGCAAGGTAACATAGTGTTACCTCCAGATTGTGCAGTCCCCAACATGCTCCTCTGTGCTTTGGCACAGATCAGCATGACAGAGTTATACGTGAAATACGTTGTGGCAGATTTTGACATGAGGAATTACCATCCCATAGCCACACAATGTATGAGGGACTCAAGGCAAGAGAGCCAACATACACTATTGAATGGCAAAGAGGTCCCGCATGTCCTAAGTGAAATTGGAGATGGTGAACCACTTATAACTGGTTCACTATCGAAAGATGTTCCTCCTCCTAATGAGAGTGAGGAGATGGGGTATCAGAACCTACACTCCATGATACATAACCCTAGTTCTGATCCTCGTGAACACCAGCTATTCACAGAGGGAAAAACAACACATGACAAGGATGGGCACTTAGATCGTCATCACGATCGGGGCCGAAGCCACAGAAGAGAAGGTAAGAAACATTGTCACGACGATGGTTCTCCTTCTTCTTCACCTTCATCACATCACTCATCCTCTCCTTCCACATTAGGTCACAGCCATCAAGAGCATAACGGTGAGGATAATTGTAAGAGAAATGAGAGACCTCGATGAGAGAGTTGAGAAAGAGGACGAGGGAAATCAAGAGAATCAAGGCATGAACAAAGGGAAAGTAGGGAACAATGTAGACATCATAGATGTCATAAAAGAGATGACCATGTTGAACCCCTACTTGCCACCCAAAGCATGCTAGATATAACAGAGGCTATGAGAATCCCAACAAGGCATCAAAAAGATAGCCAGATCAAGCACTTAGACATGAACAATATCCCATGCTTCGAAGGGGGATACAATGTTGATCCAAAAAATCATTTACAGACATTCCACGATGCATGCACCTTGAAAAACATAGAAAACGAGTGGCAAAAACTAAAGTTGTTTCCCAGGACACTCATAAAAGAAGTAGAGAGTTGGTACCAGTCCTTAGAACCGAAAATCATTAGGAGGTGGAGTACGATATTAGAACTCTTCAACGATAAATATCAAACGTACTCCAGAGTGTCTAATTTACATAAGCAGATCCAAGGATGGAAGTAAGGTATTCATGAACCCTTGGATGCTACCATGGGCTACTACTACGCATTGTTACATCGTTGCCTGGGCCATGGTTACACACAGAGGGATTAAATTTTCCATATCGTAGATGGGCTAAGGTATGAAACTAGGAGAACCCTTGGGACTTATGCCCAAGGGAGACTATCAAAACTTAGATCCCATGAGATTCATCGATTGTTGGAATAAGTAGCCAAAGAAGAAGGGGAGCTACAAAAAAGGGAAAGTGCAGAAGAATATAACCGTGATCCCTCTCTTCGAAAGAAGGGAGTGAGATTTTGCAATGAAGAGGATGAGTCACCACTCGAAGAGTTGGTGAACAAAAAAACCTTGCCGTTTCAAAAACTAACAATAGAAGTAGTGGCTAAGGTAGATGAAGTATGGAGCTCCTTAGATAGTAAAATTGAAACTATCCTAAAGATTGTAGAGTCTAAAGAGGAACAAAGTAGTGACAAGGACAAGAAAAAGTGAAGAGATTCAAGCCCTGCACATGACAAGGGTAAGGGGAAAATAACTATCTCTGATGAGGTTGTGGATTCAAACACAGACGATGACGGTGGATGTGAGATCTGCCAATATGACCATCCCAAGGGATGTTGTCCAATAATCTCACATCTACAGGAGTCTAGGGTGTATGCACTCAACCTGAGACTCAACAGATGATAGAAACCCCAAAGGTTACCTTATCCTCAAGGTAACCCAAGATAGTTCCACAAACCCTTGACGTACTATCCAAGTGTAACTCCACCACAACCCATCGGACAACATCAGTAGTGAAAATACCCATAGTCATGGGGGATGCCACCACCGAAACAACACTACCCTTACCAGTAGCCTGATCCTTGTGGATATTATGTGCAACAGTCAATTTCTCCAAGTGACCCTATGGGTTATGCAACTCCACAACGTTACTACCTAGTTCAGGAATATTATTAGACTTCCCCTTCCAGAAGGGACGCTTCCACAAGTATACCATCCTTCAAATCCATCTGCACCTCTCACACCGGTAGCTCCACCACCAACCGCTCCAATAATGCAAGGGGAACTCCCCACTCAACTGCAGCAATGAAACACTACGAGAGTCATAAACATTCAACCTGCTCCTGGTTCTAACAACCGTAAAAAGAGAAGACCTTTCTTCAGAACCAAAATCCTAGAAAAGCTCTCACAACAAAAAGCGGTTGAGTCTGTGATCACTCCTCCAACATACAAGGCTTCAAAGCTTCCTTTTGTCCAACAATAGAGCTTAACGTATACGGTTATGTTAACACATACCGTAACCGACTGAATCAAGGTAGGCCACCTTCCCAGGAAACTATCTGACCCTGGAAGTCCCTTAATCTACCTCCAAGTCACCAGGAACAAACCACATAAGGCTCTTCTTAACTCAAGTTCTAGAGTCAACTTAATCTCACAAGAAATGTATCAAGCCTAGAACTTGCCCCACTTAAGAAGAGCAATATTCAACTTGAACTAGCTGACCAGTCCATCACCATTCCCTTGGGATTGGTGGAGGACATCATTACCACTGTGTGTGGTTGGTCATACCCAGCTGATTTCCTAGTGATTAAAGTCAACAACAATGAAGGGGACTTCCCAATCATAATGGGAAGGGCATGGCTAAGCACGATAGACACATGCCTAGGGATTCGCAATATTTCCTTGGAAATATCTAAGGTAAATATTTATGGAAAGATTGAGAAGAAGAAAGTTTCGTGCATCACATACAGTTACTCATTAGGTGATGACATGGAGGAATGCACAACATCTCCTCGATGTAACATGTGTGCCCTTGAAAGTGTGAGACAAAGATGCCTGTATGTAGCAACCACACAACAAGTAGTAGACACCCCATGGTTGATAGCTACTCGAAAGAGCAACCGACAAATATGCATGGAACAAACTGGGGGAACAACTCATGCCCATAATGAAGGCATAGATACATTGGAATATGAGCGTCGCCGACTTCCACCCCTTAATCTAAGAACATCAATGGGGAGAAGTTGGGCATTTTTAAGAAATTAAAATAGATGTTCATTATTTCAAATCTCTCCCTTTCCATTTAGTCATGGGGGAGATGGCCACCTATGCTAATCATTTGGGGCCCTCAGTTCTTTTTAAATTTTTATTTTACACATTTATGTTTTACAAATTTCTTTAACTTTTCTTTTTTTTACAACATCGTTATACCTTTTTCATTGTGTGTGTGTGTGTTATCCATCTTGTAAGTTTGTCATCAATAAGTGTTCTTCATGATGGTATGAACTGTTTTTATATTGAGTGCTAATGTTTGGTTTTTACCTTTAAGTTATGATGTTGATACTCAGGTATGTTTATTTTGATATAGTAGGTAATGAGTTCACTTCATCCATACATCCACAACTTTTTATGGTCTCTCTCGGCTTGGAAATGTATAGTTCCTTTCAATAATAAGAACTCTAACGAATCGGTGACTAGGCATTTCTCAGACTAAGGAAGGACTCAAGAATTGAAAAGCGTGTGACTTCAAGGGAACTTGATGCATTAGTGTTGGCCATTCTCTTGGGTGCTTGGATGTTTTCTTCATGATTTTTCTTACCATTTGGACATTACTCAATCATCGAGAAGCTGAGCAAATAAAAATAACAAAGTCTTTGCATGATGTGGTTCTCACACATAAACACATAAAAAATAAAAAAAAAAAGTGAGAATTCAAAGCACACCCCTTAGAAAAAATAATTCCTTGGGCTACAAGCACTGGTTATGGAACTAAAATAAAAATTTTCCCTCTAACTAAGGCCCTTCTCACTTCCCATTCTCTCTCCTTGTTTCGTCAGAATGGTGGTGACTCTTGGGTGAAGGCATTCTTGTTACTTCAATAGGATGGATTGGCCGAATGCATTAATGCTAAGTCACTAGAAGTGGTTTTTTTGAGGCTGTAGTTGGAATGAGAATTTTTCAAGTCACATTAATCATGAAACACACAAGGGGCTATACACCATCTTGTTCTTAGGATTCCATTCCATTCTCTTCTCTCCAGCCTTCTCTCCATTGTTCACCTCATTGCCAGTTGTATCATTAGTGTATATTTTGGTTGATGCATTGTTTTATTTTTGGTAAATTCTTGTGGTTAATACTTTAACTCTTGTTCCCTATGACATTCCTAGAGCCTACGGACTCTTTGAATGTGGGTTTGTTGGGGCATTCAGGGCATGAGCCTGCTTTGGGGAGGACCCACTAACATTCCTCTTTGGTGCACCAGTTAAATTCTTTCCCCCTAACATTTTTGCAATCTAATTTATTTTTTTCATTTCCATCTTGACATCCATTTCATTGATATTCTCATTATCTCTTTTTCTCCATCTTTCTTATTCTTTATTCTTTCTCCATTCTATTGCTACCGGAGGTTTGCGATTAGTCATGGGGGTACGGGGCCCAATTTTCTCGATTTTCTCCTAACCCCTACACCTTCGATAGTCACCAATATGATATCTCCAAATCCATATCCACCATACCACAACCTAGCCAATAGACCTTTCACCGAAGCAAGGTATCAGTTACATTATGATTCATTTACCCTTACTAATATAACGACTATGTTGTGTGCAGATGGCAATCATACAACAACAGATTGGATCTGGAGGGAACACATGGAATGGAGCAATGCTGAAAGCAATGATGCAAGGAGAAATATTGATAGCGCACTTATGGATGGACAATGAAAGGTGTAATCTTGGCATTGGTAGCAGCAAAACTTCTTTCTCTCTCTTTCTCAACTACCAAATGAGGCCTGATGTCAATGTAATAAGGTGTTCACTCTTGTTGTCATGAACACCAGTTTTGTCTTGTCTTGTAATGATGATCTGTTCACATGTCATCCCATTAGTTTCATTTGAGTCAATAATCCCATATCGTCCCAATATTTTGTAAGGAAATTGAGGATGAGTTTTTATTCAGTCATGGGGGTATGATGGGATGTGATATCGCATGGGCCGCGATATCACAGTGCACTGCCAAGTCTATAAATAAGAAGCAGCTCTCCCTTTTTTTCTCATCTAGATCTAGACCCTTAGTAAAACTCTAGCAGTTTTACCTCTCCAGAGATAGAATATTTTCCATGTGCCCATAGTAGGAGCTCCAAAGTGAACGGATCTTTATTCGAGCAAATATTGTACCTAAACACATGCTTGTGTATGACAATAAAGACGAACTTCTTGGATAAACCTTGCAGTGCATGGAATAGGCTAATTAGGACTTTATTTACTGTTATTTACTATTTGCCATTTAAATGCTTTATTAGTCATTAAATCTCTCTCAACCCTTCTCTCCTAGTTAAGTGCCTTAGTACGACCGCTTCGAGCACGTGCGTTATGCTTGGTGATCCGAGCAACGACTAGTGTTTGGTAACCAAGGTTGCATTGGTTCAGGGTGTGAACGGTAAGTGGGAATGGATGCTAATGCTAGGTTAATTAAGACTTAGTTAGTTAGTTAAAGTTAGTTAATTAGTCTCTTTACCTTTCATCTTATCAGCATAGGAGATAAAACAGAAAAGACATATAAAAATCATATACCTCAAACTTACTTAACCATACTATGACAAATACAAGTAAGTCTAGGAAGACAACGAATAATTAACCTTAAGTGTTCCATGAGGCGTGTAGGCACTTAGTCTGTGGAGTTCAACCGGATCGTGCATGTTACACTCGTATTCGTATGGTTGAGTGTAGGGGTACCTCACCACTCATCAATTATCATTTAGAATACTTCATCATATGACTAGAAAAACAAGTATTGATGAAGTTAGCATTAGTTATGAGATAGGAAAGACATGTGACTCATGTCTAAAAGTGCTTTGCTAACCAGTCATCAATGGTCCACAACATTAATGATAATGATTGCTTAATTACTTTTACATAAATATAATGCATATTTCCAAATATTTTCTTATTAATTAGTGTTATGTTCTAACATGATGGCTAGTTGGTATCATGGTGGTAGAGTTAGGATGATATAATGTGATGTCATTGGAAATAGAATTGGACTTGGTCTAGAATTCAAACACAAAGGTATATTAACCATTTTAATCATACCTAACATAAAGGATCCATTATGACCATGGTAATGGATATCATGTTCCATTTCTTTGATCCCTTCTACACCTTACTCATATATGATTATGAAGTTTATTATCATGTAGCATGGTGTAGGATTCTAGCTACAGTAGTTACATATATGTATACTAGATTGAGGATATGATTCACATTTAATTTCTTAAGTACCCATGGATGCTTATGCAAATAGTTATACAAGGGCATTGAGGGTAAGAACCTACTTTGAAAAGGACCCACTTTCATAACTCTTACAAATTATGTTTATGAACCAATATTATATCATCTAGAATGTATGAATATAACTCTTATGGATCATGTTCATTTTTTGTTAAATCATGTAATCTCTCCTTGCTTTGTTCATGAATTTCTTACATTCCTCTATAAAGGAATTATGAATTTAAGTGAATCTATCCAAGTGTTCACTACTTGGACTTTTAAAAGGTCTAAAATTATTTTGAGGATATTGTTGTTGGAAAGGTGGTCTTTGTTGGAAGGTGATTGTTGGTTGGCTTCGATATTGCTGAAAAGCCTTTATCGATTCTTGTACTTCCTCTAGATAATATGCTAAGGCTAGGCAAGAGGTGCAATCATGTTGTCAGCTATCACAAAGGTTACATATTTCACTTTGCACTAGATGAGCTTGCTTCTTTATTAATTATGTCAACTCATCCACTTTTTTATTTAATTGTTCATTTTTTTGGGTCATGCCTTGCATGACACTAGGTTTTCGCCATCTCTTACACTAATCTACCATCAAATCTATTATCCTCCAACCATCCTATGGTGTTATATTTAATATATTTCCACTACATGCAAAGTCAACATTTTGCCTACAATACAGTAATAGACCTTCTACAAAGATTTGGATAAGTTGATGGGCTAGAAATCCATGGTTGGGATTCTTTACATGTAACCCCTTAAACCTATCAAAAGTACTCTCATTATCTTCATCTTCTTGTTACATAAATATCATTAGTTTCTTCCTTAATGAATAAAACCTATCATTAGAAATAAATATTTGGAGAAAGACAACCTTAAATTCATCCAATGAACTAATTTGGGTCCTAAGGGTTTGTAGCCAAAACTCATCTTTATCCTTCAAGGTTGATTTAAATGCAATCATCTTAGTTCTATCTAAACTTTGAGGTGCCAACATTGCTAATGTGGTCTCAAATTCTCTTATGTGAGTGATTGGATCCTCATCATTTTTCCCCTAAAAATAGGTAATAAGTGAATTTTTTTGGCCTCCACATGTCTACCTTGTGGAAAAACTAATGGTCCTTGAGGTATGATTGATGTTCTTTGATTTAATAAATTCCCAAGAGTTTGTTCTTGGTAGGCCTATCCAACTAGAATATTAGAACCTATACTGCCAAAGGAAAAAGGAATTGAGCCAAGAGAAAGTGGAGGAGGTGTATGGTGTGAAGGAAATCCAATTGTAAAAGTGGAAGTTATTATTATGATTACAATTGGACTTGGTATGAAAATAGAGGCTACTAATGTAATTTGAATTTGTAAAATTAATGTATTTACTAGTTGAGTAGTTCCTCCCATCATGGTTATAGTACTTAACACTTGGCTAAAGCTTAGATTTTGAGAACTTGCCAACATAGTTGAGCTCATAGTTTACATTAAAATAGTTGAAATATTAAAAAGAGTGTTAAAAGATGTAGAAAATTTAGATTATGTCCTTTCTCTTTCTTAAAATATTTTTTTTGAATTTGCCTTTTTGTTATGGTGATACTCCTCAAAAGAGGAAAAAGGGATAGAATTTGGTTGTCTTTATTCCTGTTGATCTTGTCTCAAATAAGTTTGAGTACATTTATAAAGACTAATTGAATTCCTGAGAGGCTGAATTCATGTTGGGTTTTTAGGTTGCTTTGTTGGTTTGATTTAATAGTTACATTCCTCCTTAGCACATTCATGGGAAACCAATCCTAAGACTTTACAAATTAATTTAATAACCCCAAAAATTACTGCCCTAATTGCAAAATTTTTAATAGTTTCTTTAGGTTGGATGATGAGTGGGACTAATTCTTGGGATTGTACTTTTTTCTTGTTTTTAAATTTTTTAATACAAGAAAAAAAATTAAAAGAAAATATTTTTAAAACTACTTAAAAGATAAAATAAAAAGAAAAATAATGTACTTGTTAAGAAGTGCTAAATCTACAAAATAAATCTAAAAATATGTAGAATCCTTGATGATGATAAACTCTGCCAAATTGACATGCTAGCCAAAGTTTGGTGTTGAGTTACCTTTGTTATTATATATGTTGTAGAAATGTCACCTTGTCTATGACTAATCCGTGAGTTGTATCCATGGAGGAATAGTTTAAAGTGAATAAGATCATCAAGACAATAAATAATTAGATTTGAATTCAATTGAAACATAACACTTATGACTATCACTCATAAGTAAAATCAAAGTCCTCATCTTAACTTCTAATCTTAAGTTTAAAGATGGAAAAAAATGATAAAAAAAATTGAATATATATATATATATATATATATATAAATTATTACAAATGTTAGAAGATTACAAAGGAGATGTCACCTAATATGTGACCCTACTCTGCTATCCTCATAATACAGCAACTTCATAGTCTAAATAATATCGAATGGTTGCTAGTTGCCATAGAGTACAAACAATCTTTCTTAATAAATTTCAATACTATAGTTCAAAGAGGGATTCAATTTGATGTGGCTTTCTCTTGAATTTGATAAAAAGTCCTTATTCAAGAGTTTATATTTATACCGAAGGAGACTTTATCAAATTTAGAAAAATCAATATTTAGGTAATCAATTTGCATCGAAGAATTCAATGTCAATTGGTTATAGGGTTATCAAATTATATCGTGATCTTGGTTTACTTTAATACTCAAATTAGGTCACCCCAATGATATAGATCAATATCTCCATTCCTACCTAGAGTACTTTCTCTTGAAATTTGATGTCATTGATCTATATCGGCCTTGCTACAAACATCGATATATTTTGGAATTAGTCTTCAATAATCCTGCTATGATCTATAACAAATAGAAATTAGTAAAGAAATTAGCACTTATCGATAGATATCAATAAAATTGATGATCTTTCATAAAATAAAGTAGTAAAAAAATAAAAAGGAGAACTAAATGGGTTAAAAACTAAAGAAATTGGAGGTGCAACAAAGTGCCTCTACAATAGTCTCTAGAGCTAAAGGTTATGGTGGTGATGGCTACTCCTCTTCTTGTAGCTTAGCTACTATCTTATCCTTCATCATTTCCTGCCATGATGAAATAGGAGCATGATGGATCATATCATTTGAATAATGAGCTATTCCTTCCCTTTTGCATAATTTCTAGATGAGACACAGAAAGGGAAGGCTCTTCATTTCCTTCTCATTTTCCTTGAAGCATTTCTCGATTTTCAGAAAAATGAGCTAGGGAAGGTTAACTAGGAAATTCTCACTTAGAGAAATACATGCTTAGCCAAAGAAAGCAATGACTTTTCTAGTCCTCACTATTGGGTTTAGGTGATGTGTTGTGATTTTAAAGTATTTTTTTCTTTGGCTTGATGAGAGAACCATACTCTTTATGATCCACCTCGTAGCATCACTGTAACCATTCCTTTTTTGCTTCAGGATCTACTTGCATTGAGATTTTAGTCAATTTTTCCACAATGTATGGAAACCCAAGGACCTCTGCAATGACCTCAACTAAGTAGGAGATGCTGATGTCTTTGATTTTCACTAACACATCTCCTTATTGGTTGCTTCAAAATATAAAGGTATCCCCCATGTACCACTCTCTATTGTTAAATAGAATGGGCCACATGGGAGATCCCTATAGTTGTATACAAACCTCCTCTAATGCTATCTCTAAGAAGGATTCAAATTTTAACTCTTGAAGGATAGAAATTTGAACCTTCTTTGTCCTAATCTTCTCCAAGGAGGCCTTTGTGAGGGTGACCTATAAGCTAGGCCTTTTCCTGGAACCTCATCCTACCTGGATTGCCCAATTTCTGTGGTGGAAATATATCAAATAGATTCCACTTTATGCTCCTCCCAAAGCAATCTAGTGGCATGAGTTTCCTTAGCTACTTTTTCCTAGGGTTGTTGTGATTGCTATTGTTGGCCCCTTCCTTCTCTTGGTTGCTTTTCCTTATGCTGCAAAGGTTCTACTACATGTGGTCCCCATTTTGGTACCATCTGTGATCACACACATAACCCCTCATTAGCTTTTTATTTTATAATTCTTAGTTATTTTGATATCTTTCTTATTATATTAGGTTATGCTTAGTTATGGGATGTTGAAAGTTTGATCATTAAATGCTTGTTTATGATCATAGCTAGGTGTATTATTTTAAAATTATTGTATTGATTAGAAATTAGAGTTTTTTTGTTAGGTTTAATCCTTCATGATAAGCAATTTAATATTATTTTAATGGAGTAACTTGGGAAAGTTAAAAAAATATTCAACTAGAAACCAAAGGTTTGTATCCTCCATAACATAGAGCTTACCTCCAGTGGCATGAGGATCAAATAATGAAGGAAAGCAAAGTAGCAAGTTAAAAGTTATGATGCTTGGAAGGTACTTGGGCTCTAAAAAATAGCAAAAAATCCTCTTATTTGTTGGAAAAAGGATGCCAAGTAACCTAAGTGTCACACATATTTATAGTATTTTTGTGGTACATCAATGGGGATGCATCAAATTAGCTATTCTTAGTAATTTGTACTTGAGAAAATAGAGGAATTTCATATGAGTTCTAGGATGAAATAAGACCCTAAGGAAAGCAAGAAAGACATAGAATAATGGTAATACAAAGAACATGGTTAGCTCAGCTAAGGATCAGTAATTCAAGTGGACTTTGGATGAGCTAATGATGCCAAAATATAACAAAATCAAATGTGTGAATGTTATTGGGATTATGTATTAAACAAGTGATCCAAGGTGGGGAATGCATTTGGATCCTCCCCAAAGCAAGCATAAGCCTTATGTGCCCTTGCATACCTTCATCCTAAGGAGTTCATGGGCCCTAGGAATGATGAATGGTTGAGTTTAGCTAAATTCCATACCTATAAACAAATGTTTTAAGGATTATATGATCTAGAAACAAACCAAACAATTCTCCATGACATGAGGTAGTGAGGTGGTGAACCATAAATGCAACAATGATGTAGAGAGAGAGAACATGAAAGAAATCATTAGCATGCTAGTTTCACAAGATTCGTAGTATACTTTATGTTTAGGATACTCTGATCCCAATTCGTTTCAAGTAAAGACCAAGTATATTAATGATTTAGTAATCTTGCATTAAAATGTTTCCTTTTTTACATTGAGAGAAAGTATAGGATAACCCAAGGATAACCATCACTCTAAGAGAAGAAGAAAAGAGAAGAAGAAATTAAAGAGGATCATAGTTATAGGGGTGCCTTTAGGCATGGTGATGAAGCATTAATGTGTCACGTTGATGTGCCCCCATTGATGCAGCCTCATTGACGAGCCCCCATCAATGAGGCCTCATTTACATGATGTTGCCTCATCAACAGTGTTGCATAAACATAGCATTTGCTACATTAATCGGGCCCCATCGACATAGCCCTAGAGTAAAAACTATAAATATGAGCTCCCAGCCATGTTTATGGGGAGGAGATTCATAGTAGTAGCTAAACTCTTATAGTTTTTACATTTGAAAGTTAGAATATGGTAAGTGTATGGATCTTTATTTAATCATTGTTGTACCTAAGCATGACAATGTGTATGGTAATAAAGATGAGCTTCTTCATAAACCTTGTAGCATTCTAGATAGCTTAAATGTTTTATTTATGCATTCATTGTTTTTATTAAGTATTCAATCAATTAAGCTAAATTAAACTAAATTAGACTTAAATCAATTAAGCTAAATAGGTTAAGTACATACGTATGACTACTTCGAGTGTAACACATATTCACTTAGTAATCCCAACAACGTTATTGCTTAGTATGCTCAGTAGCATAGTGCTTAGTAACCTAGTAGTGGATATGTGGGTTCAGGACATGTATAGAAAGTGGGACTGTGTGCTTATGTTAGGATTATTTAAAGATAAGTTGGTTAAATTAAATTAGTTATTAAATTATTCTCTTTCTTTTCAAGCACCAAAATCATAAAACACAAAATGATAAAAATTATATGCCTCAATTACTCTTAACTATACCATTATGCATTACAAGTATAATTGGGAAGATATTGATGACCTTAGGGCAAGGTTCACTTCCTAGAAGACTAGTGTATCAAAAACATAAAGTCCATGGAATTTTACTAGATTATGCGTGAATACTTTGTGATTCATATGGTTGGGCATATGTGTACCTCACTACTCATCATTGGCACAGTTACCAGGGATCTTTTTTTTTGAAATGTGTGCTATTTAGGATTAGTGAACATTATTAATATTGTTGGATGAACCCAAAGTTAACATTACTCTCACATGACATATAATTACAAAGCACACTAATTATTCTATTTTTTACAAAATGTTTTCTTCCTACAGGCATGAAGATGTGAAATTGCTGGTCCCACAAGAGTGCAAAGTGGTTTATACTCATCTAGATTAGTATGTACTAGACTTCAACTTCATCCTACATTAGGATGAACAATTGTGATGACATGATATGGAGGGAAACATCATATTTCCCCTTGATCAATTTGTGCCAAGGATGCTCTTTCAAATGCTTTAAAAGTTAGACATTCTAGATCATCCCATAGAAACGCAATGCAAATGAGATCAAAACTAGAAGAAGCACCATGAGTTTATGAAGGGAGAGCACTTTAGTAACCTTTTGTTCCTGTTGAGCCAAGATGACAATGTGGATCCTCCCCCTTAGGATTCCCAACATGAAGAATCTCCACCCTCTATTATTAGTGGTGAGGGTGTGGCCCTGAACCTATGATCTACTATTCATAAACTGGGTTTAGGAAAAAGTGATAGTTAAAGAAGGGACTTGGGCAAACATCGTGATAACAAGGAATCTAAGGATGGTGGTCATAATGAGTGAAGAGATGGTGGTGGACACCATAGTGGTGGTGGTGATCCACCTTCCTCTTAATCCTCTTCATTTGATTCCAAACATTCCTCTTCATCTTCTAGTTTTGATAGAAGCTGCTAGAGAAATAATCATGATGAAGGTGATTAGCGGAAAATAATGATCATAGATCCTGCCAAGAACAAAGGGGTGATAGAAACCATCATTAGTGTCATCAACACAATCATGATGATGAACCTATATTAGTAACTTGAATCATGCTTAACATTACAAAGGTGGTTAAAATTCCAACTAGGCATGTAAAAGAAAATTGGTTCAAGTGCTTAGACATGAATAATACCTTACGATTTGAGGGGGGATACAACTTTGATCCACAAAATCATCTACAAGATTTCCATGATGCCTATGCCTTATAGAATACTAAAAATGACTATAAAAAACTCAAGCTTTTCCCCAAGACACTCATCAAGGAAGTTGAAAGATGGTACTGATCCTTGAAATTGGAATCCATTCGCCAATGGAGTATCATGTTAGAGTTGTTTAATGACAAATACTAGAAGTACTCTAGAGTGTCTAATCTAAGAAGGTAAACCTAAATTTGGAAATAGGGAATACATGAACCCTTGAATACTACCATGAGTAGATGTTATTCACTCTTACACTAATGCCCTAGCCATGGTTATTTTCAAAGGAAACAACTTCACCACATCATAGATGGGCTTAGAGTAGAAACCATAAGAACTCTTGGGGGGTTTATGCTCAAGGGAGATGTCTGAACTAAGAGCTCATTAGATTTGAAGGTTGATTGAGCAGGTAGCAAAAGAAGAAGGTGAGTTGTGAAATAGGGAAAGCATAGAAGAGTATAATAGAGATCCATTCATAAGGAAATAAGAGGTCTAATTTTGTGACAAGGAGTCACCACTCAATGAAGTGGTAAACAAGAAAACCTTGCTTTTTCAAAAATCTGTTTATGATCTTTTGGACAATGTTGATAAATTATGGAACTCTTTGGATGAAAAATTCCAAACTTCTATAAAGATTGCTGAAGAATCCAAAGAGCAAAATAGACAGGAGGCAAAAAGAAGCTAAATTTTCCTATTAGAAAGATAAGGACAAAGCTGCTACAATAGAAGAAGTTGTGGAGATAGACTTCAAAGATGATGCTAGTTGTGACATTTGCCAATATGAAAATTCGAAGGGATGTTTCCTTGTAGTGTCACACTTACAAGAGTCTAGGGTATATGCATTAAATCTACAACTAGTAAGGAGGCAAGCACCTAGACAATTACCTTATCCTCAAGGCAATCCAATGTAGTTCCATGAGTACCAATAAGCTTATTATCCAAGAAGAGCTCCATCACAACCATATAAGTAATACCAATAATGGCACCAACCACAATTGTGGGGAATGCCACCACCAAGATAACAGTACCCTTATAAGAAACCAAATCCATATAAATACTATGTTCAGTAACCTGTCTCTCCAAGAAGTTATGCAAGCCATGCCTCATTTCAGCATCATTATTACCCTCCAGAGTACCATCGAATAAATTCACCATCTACTCGATGGGAGAACCCATATCCATATCACCCTCCACATCCAACTGCACACATCTCTCTACCCTTGACCTAGTTACCTTCTACTCTATCCATGCAGGATGAAATTCCACCATAGCCATAGTAATGAAATACTATGAGGACTGTACATTCATAATTGACTTTCTCGCTATATGGTTTGGATAATCAATCCAAGAAATAATCCTTTTTCTAACCTAATAGTTCTCCCAAACCCTCATGACCTGATGTAGCTGGTCATCCTGCATCTCGAACACTCTCATCCTCTACATCAAACGCCTTTGAATATCCTTCAAACCAAGTGCCACTTCAAATCCACACTATCATGCTAACTTATGTTTTTTCTTATTAGATCAAGGTTGGAAATCTTCTCACAAAAGGATCTGACCTAGAAAGTCCTCTAATTTATCTTCATATTACTAGATATGAGCCATGCAAGGCTCTTTTTGATTTTGGTTTCAGTGTCAATCTCATCTCCCATGACATGTACAAAGCTTGGAACCTACCACCTCTTAAGAAGAGTAACATCCATTTAGAATTGGTAAATTAGTTAATCAATATTCCTTTAGGATTAGTTGAGGACATTGTGATAGTTAGTGGATGGTCCTATCCTATCGATTTTTTGGTGATCAAGGTAAAAAATTGCAAAGGTGACTTCCCCATCTTTATGGGATGGGCTTAGTTAAGCATGGTAAATGAACATATGGGTATAAGGAACCTATCCTTGGAAATATCCAAGGAAAATGAATTTTGACAATGAGAGAAGAAGCATGTTCCATGTATCACGTACAGTGAAAATAGGTGTAATTACATGCAAAAAATCTAGCCCATCAAATTACATTCATTAAAGCATGCAATTAGTGTGCACATAAAAAAGATATTCAAAGGTGCCTGTAGGTAGTAGCCACAAAACAGGAGGGTACCCAGTGGCTGATAGCTAACTTAGATAACATCAAATTATGCATGGAACCAACTGAGAGCCTAAGATGTGCTTATGTTGAAAGCATGGATGATCTTGAGCAAGTTCATCACCAACTCTCTAATGATGAAGATGATGATACTTGTTGGGGAGAGTTGGAAATCCCTAATAACTTTAAGTAAGAGCCCCTAAAGCTGAAAAATTTACTAGTTAGCATGGAGTATGCATTCTTAAACAATGGTAAGTTGATCATAATCAATGCCAAACTTGCTATTGAACAAAAAGAAAAGCTATTAAAGGTGGTTAACAAATGGCCAACAACCTTTGCTTAGTCATATCTCGAGCTGACTAGAATCGATCTAAGGATATGCCAACATCACATTTATACCAATATGACCATGAAGCTAAGAAGATAGCCATAGAGATGACTAAACCCCAAATTGAAGTAGATCATCAAGGATGAAATAGAGAAACTCCTCAAGGTAGGGTTCATCTATCCCATTGTAGATGGTGAGTTGGTTAGCCCACTCGTAATTGTGCCAAAGAAAGATAATAAGTGGAAGGTTTGCATTGACTTTAGATTGTTGAATATAAAAACATTTAAAGATCATTTTCCATTGCTATTTTTGGATTAAGTGTTGGATACCATATCCAAGAATTTCTATTATAACTTCTTGGATGGTTATAGTGGCTATAACCAAATTCAAATTGCTCCAAAAGATCAGGCCAAGACAACATTCACAAGTCCCTAGGAGACTTTTGCATATTGTAAGATGCCATTCAATCTATGCAATGGCTCTACAAAATTTCAATACTTGGTCCTTAGTATTTTCTAATAGAAGATTGGTAGTAGGGTAGAAGTCTTTATGGATAACTTCTCTACCTATGGGGCTACATTTGAGCAAGTCCTAGATCACCTTAAGCAGGTTTTGAAAAGATGTGTTGAAACAAATTTAGGCTCAATTGGCAGAAAAGCCATTTAATGGTCTAGGAGGGCATAGTAATGGGGTACCAAATTTCACAATAAGGGATTGAGGTAGACTAGGAGAAGATAAGGATCATCCAAGGAATTACTCATCAACCAAAGACAGTCAAAGATGACAAATCATTCCTTGGACACATTGGCTACTACCAATGTNTCTCTACCTATGGGGCTACATTTGAGCAAGCCCTAGATCATCTTAATCAGGTTTTGAAAAGATGTGTTGAAACAAATTTAGGCTCAATTGGCAGAAAAGCCATCTAATGGACTAGGAGGGCATAGTAATGGGGCACCAAATTTCACAAGAAGGGATTGAGGTAGACTAGGAGAAGATAAGGATCATCCAAGGAATTACTCATCAACCAAAGACAGTCAAAGATGAAAAATCATTCCTTGGACACATTGGCTACTACCAATGTTTCATAGAGAATTTCTCTAAGATCGTAAAGCTATTGGTCGAGCTTACAAAGAAAGATGCTCTATTCATCTAGAGCAAATTGTGCAACATGCATTCTAATAGTTGAAGGAGAAACTCATAGAAACTCTAATTCTATAGGCACTAGATTTGTCCAGACCATTTCATATAATGACAAATGCATTTAATTATGCCATGGGAGTTGTGCTTACACAATTGGAAAATAAGAAACATCCATACTACATTCATTTCATGAGCTGAAGCATTTTGGGCTCATAATTGAATTACACCATAATTGAAAAAGAACTAATGTGAGTGGTGTATGCTCTCAACAAGTTCAGGCACTATGTGCTTGGCTATAAAGTATTTATGCACACATATCACAGTGCCATCCACTTCTTGATGAACATGCTGATGGTGATCTTATAGGAATTTGATCTTAAAATGGTAGATTGAAAAGGGACTGAGAATGTAATCACTGATCATCTTTCTTGGTTAAGATGGGATAACAAAGAGGAGGAGAGTCTACTCTTTGATCAATTCCTAGATGAACTCCTCTTTATAGGAGGAATAAATGACTAAGTGCCTAGAAAAAAAATGGTATGATGGCATCCTCACTTACCTTCTCCCTCAAGAGATGCCACAAGATCGAGACTTTAGGAAGAAGCAATAGTTTCTTCATTGGGAAAAGTACTTCACGGAAATTAATGGACACCTTTACAAGGTGTGTGGCAATGGCCTAGTTCATTGGTGTGTCCTTGATGTAGATCAACTATGCATTCTTTAGGATGCTTATGAAGGCCCTTGCAAAGGCCACTATGCAGAAAGATGAACAACCATAAAAATCCTAATGATAAGATACTATTGGCCTACAATCTTCATGGATTCCCATCAATTTGTTTGATCTTGTGAATGTTGTCAACTAGATGGTGGGATGACCACACGAGTGAAGGATCCTCAATAGTGGATTCAACCACTAGAGCCCTTTGACATATGGGGCATAGATTTCATGGGTTCCATCATGTCCATGTCCAACAGAAAGGCATACATCATCATAGTAGTTGACTATTGCACCAAATGGGCAGAAGCAGCAACCATCACCGATTGTACATCATCCACTATTGCTAGATTTGTACAATAACATGTTGTAAATAGGTTTGGGATTCCACATGCACTGATTTCTAATAATGGCACTCATTTTATAGGTTCCACTTTTAGAAAGTTAATGCAACACTTGGGGGTTGAACATAAATTAACAATACCCTATCACCCCCAAACCAAAAATTAAGTAGAGGTAACTAACCAAGAAATCACAAAGATCCTAACAAGGATCATAAGAAAATATATGAGAGATTGGAGCAAAAAACTCAATGATTCCATATGGTCCTACTACTCAACATGAAAAATCCCTATTAGCTACTCTCCCTACAAGTTAATGTATAAAAAACTTCTAGCACTTCCAGTTCAATTCTAGCTCCATACACTCTCAATAGCCTATGACCTAGATCTCAATCTAAGTCTAGCCCAAAAAGAAAGACTAATCAACCTCCATGTGCTAGACGAAAATAGATTAGTGGCCCTATCTTTGAACGAAGTGCACAAGGAATTCAAGAAGCAACGACATGACCAAGGAATATGAAAAGTGAAATTCCAATCGAGAGATAAGGTTCTTTATTGGAATCCCACACATGTACCTGAAAAAAAATTTCAAACATTGTGGGAATGACCTTATATAATTGCTAAAACATTTCTTTGTGGGGCCATGACCATATACAAACTTGAAAGCCCAAATAAAAAGTAGTTGGTCAACATCCAACAAGTGAAGCTTTTCCTAGAACCAAGATAAGCTAGTGCAACAACTACCTTAATAGATGGACAACCACATTTAATTTTTTGGATCTCCTCCTTCCAACTCAGTCATGGGGGAGATGGCCATTTGTGCTAATCATCCATATGGCTTCTCAGGTTTTCTATTTTTTGTTTTGCATGTTTTTTATTTTTCAATTTATTTATTTTACAACTGATGAGTCATGATATCAGATCCACGATATCAGAGCCTGCCAAGCAATATCAGACACCCAATATCGGAACTTGTCTCATTAATTATAAATAAGAGACTAGGGTGCTTGGGTTGGTAGTTAGTTTCTTAGTCCCTTACTCAAACTCTTGTAGTTTTTCCTTTCCAAAGTTAGAATTATTTCTGAGTGCCCATAGTAGGAGTCATAAAGTGAATGGATCTTTATTCTAGCATTGTGTACCTAAGCACACCTTGTGTTTGGAAACAAAGATGAACTTTGTGATAAACCTTGCAACATTCAGAATAGCTTATTTATTGCATTTAATGTTATTTATAGTTACTTCATGCTTTCATTAGTTAATTGATGTTGTTTTTATAGAGTTATTAATCTTCAACAAGTAAGCACACTTAGTACGACCACTTTGAGCATACATGGTGCACTTGGTAACCCAGTAACGACTAGTGTTTGGTAATCCAAGTAGTGTTACACTAGTTCAAGATGTGTCTAGCAAGTGGAAATAGATGCTAGTGTTAGGACTAGCTAGAGCATAGTTGATTAGTTAAATTAAATTAGTTACTCACTTATTTCATCTCTCCACTTTAAGCACCAAGAACATAAAACATAAAAAACCATAAAAACTACATACCTCAGGTTTACTTAACCATACAATCGTGTCATATAAGTAAGCTTGGGAAGATAATGATCGCATAACCCATCCTTGTTCTATGAAGGTGCATAAGTACTTAGTCCTTGGAGTTTGACCAGATTGCACGTGAACACTCGTATTCATATGGTTAGATGTAGGGGTACCTCACCGCTCATCATTGGTGCCATTGCTGGGGACTTTGTTGTTTGTGCAATAATTAGAACTTAGGAAATCTTTCCATCGTTGGAGTGAACCCTTAGGGTTATTTATTTTATAATCATCAAAAAGAGAGTATTACACACTAAATAATCAATCATGTCTCCTTATTCTTATGAGAGTGCTTCACCGCCTAGGTCTAACACCATGAACATCAGAGGCGGAGTGTACAAAATAATCTGCTAGTACCCCAAAAATTTCACTTGGTATACATTCATCCTAATGAGTATATACCAGAATTTACCTTTATCCTCCACCAAGATGAACAACTGCATTGGTGGGATTTAGAAGGTAACATAGTGTTACCCCCTGATCACTCAATCCCAAGCATGCTTCTTCATGCTCTCACACAAATTAGTATGCAACACTTACAATCAAAATACGTTGTGCATGAACAAGATTTGAGAGATTATCGATCCACAAAGGCACAACATCAAAGGGACCTACAACAGGAGAGACATTACAAATCTATGAAGGGAAAGTGGTCTCAAGATGTCCCATATTTCATAAGTGAAAATGAGAGTGGTGAACCTACCTCAGGAGGTTTTCCACATAACGACATTCCTCTCATTAACTTCAGTCAAGGAGTTGTGTAATAGAATCTTCACTCAACTATTCATAACCCAAGTTTTGATACCAATGGATACAAAGGGTCTGAAAAAGGAACATGAATACATGAAAACGATGGACATTCTGATTGTAACCATGATTGAGGTCATGACCACCAAAGAGAAAGTGATAGACACTATCATGATGCCAATCCTCCTTTCTCTTCACCTTCATCATCTCCTCCCCCCTCTCCTTTGGGATTTGAACATAGTTGCAAAGGAAAATACTATGAGGACAATGGTAAGCTAAATAGAGATCATAGACAAAATAGTCAAGAAAGGGAACGAGGGCATTCTAGAGAAACACATCACAAAAGAAGGGAGAGTAGGGAACAACATAGGCATCATAGATGTCATAGACAGTACAATCACGATGAACCCCTACTCACCACCTGAAGTATGTTAGACATAACAGAGGTTGTTAGGATTCTAACAAGGCACCAAAAGGATAGTCGGATCAAAAGACTAGACATGAACAACATCCCATGATTTGAAGTGAGATACAATGTTGATCCTCAAAATCATCTACAAGCATTTTATGATACATGTGCCTTGAAAAATATAGAAAATGAGTGGCAAAAACTAAAGTTGTTTTCATGGACACTAATCAAGGAAGTGGAAAGTTGGTACTGGTCCTTAGAACTGAAATCCATTTGTTGATGGAGTACCATGTTGGAGTTGTTCAATTATAAGTATCAAACGTACTCCCGAGTGTCCAACCTATCCAACCTGTCCAACCTACGTAAGCAAATCCAAGGATGAAAACAAGGAAGATACGAACCCTTGGATGCTGCCATGGACCAATATTATGCATTATTACATTGTTTCCTTGGCCATGGTTACTCGCAAAGGGAACAACTATGCCATCTTGTAGACAGGCTTAGGTACAAGACGTGAAGAACCCTTGGGACTTATGCCGAAGGAAGGTTATCTAAGCTTAGAGCCCATCAGATACAAAGATTATTGGAGCAAGTTGCCAAAGAGGAAGGTGAGTTAAGAAAAAGAGAAAGTTTGGAGGAATACAATAGATATCCTTCCCTCCAATATAAGGAAGTTAGATTTTATGAAGATGAAGAAGAGTCACCACTTGAAGAGATGGTGAATAGGAAGACTTTGCCCATTCAAAAATTTGCATCAGAAATATCAGCAAAGGTAGTTCAAATGTGGAATTCCCTAGATGATAAATTTCAAATCATTCGAGAAATAGTAGAGGAGTCTAGAAAGCAGGGTAGTGACCAAGAGAAAAGAAAAAAGAAAGAAGCTGAATATATACGTAACAAGGGTAAGGGAAAATTTGCCTTCATTTAGAAGGTTGTGGATTCAAACATAGACAATGATGGTGGATGTGAGATATGCCAATATGACCATCCTAAAGGATGTTGCCTAGTAGTGTCACATCTACAAGATTCTAGGGTGTATGCACTAAACCCACAATTAAATAGATAGCAAACACCCTGAAGGTTACCTTATCCTCAAGGTAATCCAAAGCAATTCCACCAACCCTTGACATATTATCCAAGTGGAACTTCACCACAACCAAATGAACAATATCAATAATTGCAACATCCACAATCATGAGGAATGTCATTACCATGTTAATAATACCCTTACCGTCAACTTGATCCATACGGGCATTACGTTCAGCAGTCGATCTCTCCACATGACTCCACTAGTCACGTCACTCCTCAGCCTCACTACTATACCCATGAGTACTATAGAACCCCTTCTCCTAGGGATGATGTTCCACAAATGAACTATCCTTCTCATCTGGCTACACCTCTTCCACCCTTAGCTCCATTACCACCTGCTCCAACTATGCAAGGTGAGCTTCCTACCTAGCTGCAACAATGTAACACTACAAGGGCTATCAATCCTCAACCTACTATTGGTTTAAACAACTGATTAATGAAAATACATTTCTTTAGAACCAACAGTCCAACCAAGTCCTTACAACCATAAGCAACTAATTTTCCAAATGCCTCACCATCATCGTTCGAACCTTTGAAGCTTCCTTTGAACTAAAGACCACGCCCAACACATACTATCATGCTAACCCACACCATTATTGATTGGATTAAAGCTAGCCATATTCCTAGGAAATTCGCTAATGCTAGAAGTCCTCTTATATATTTGCAAATTTGTAGGAATGAGTCTTTCAAGTCTTGACATCAAAAATATCAACTAGGGGAAGTTGAAAATCCCTAATGAGTTTAAGCAAGAGCCCCTTGAATTAAAATTGTTGCCCACCAGTATGGAATATACATTTCTCAAGAATGGAAAATTGATAATTATCAATGCTAAGCTCACTTCTCAACAAAAATAAAAACTACTGAAAATGATAAAAAAATGTTTGAAAGCCTTTGCTTGGTCATATCCTAAATTAACCAAAATAGATCATAAGATATGACAATATAGAATTTACACTAACCCCTCCATGAAGCCTTAATAACAACCGCAAATATGAATGAACCCAAAGCTTAAGCAAGTGGTTAAAGAATAAATTGAACAACTTCTAAAAGTCAAGCTCATCTACCCCATTACTGATAGTGAATGGGTCAGTCCATTAGTCATTGTGCCTAAAAAGGAAGGTAAATGGAGGGTGTGTATAGACTTTAGGCTATTGAACATGGCAACATTTAAGGACCATTTTCCATTGCCATTCGTCAACCAAGTCTTAAATACCATTGCAAAGCATTGCTACTATAGTTTTTTGGATGGTTATAGTGGATATAATCAAATTCAAATAGCACTAGAAGACTAAGACAAGACTACATTCACAAGTCCTTGGGGGACATTTGCATATAAGTAGATACCGTTTGGCTTGTGTAATGCCCTGGCAACATTTGAATGTCTAGTTCTAAGTATATTTCAGTAGTAAATAGGGAATGGTATGGAGGTATTTATGGATAATTTCTCCACCTATGGAGTGGACTTTGAACAAGAATTGGACCAATTAGAGAAAGTAATAAAATGATGTGTAGAAACCAACTTAAGGCTCAATTGGAAAAATGTCATTTAATGGTCCAAGAAGGCGTTGTGTTATGGCATAAGATCTCACAAACAGGGATAGAGGTAGATCCAAAAAAATTAAAGTCATCCAAGGAATCACTCATCAACTTGAAACTATAAAAGATATCTAATCATTCCTTGGACATACTGGCTATTGTAGATGCTTCATCAAGAACTTTTCAAAGATTGCAAAACCATTGGTAGAATTAACGAAGAAGGATGTACCCTTTGAATGGACTAGGGAATGTGAGTTAGCTTTCCAAAAATTGAAATAGAAGCTCATAGAAAAACCCATTTTGCAAGCTCCTGACTAGTCCAAACCATTCCACATAATGACTAACACATCCAACTTTGCTTTAGGAGCCTTACTTACACAATTAGATGATCAGAAATGACCTATTACATTCACTATGCAAGTTGAAGTATTGTTGGTGCATAATAGAAAAAGAACTAATGGTTGTGGTGTTTGCACTAGAAAAATTTAGGCACTATGTATTGGGCCATAAGATATTCATACACATGGATCATAGTGTAATTCAATTCCTAATGAATAAACTAATGGTGAGCCCTCGCATCATACGATGGCTTGTGATCTTACAAGAGTTTGATCTTACAATGATTGATCATAAGGGCATCAAGAATGTTGTTGTTGATCATTTATCTTGATTATGATGGGACAACAAAGAGGAAGAATATCCAATTTCTAATTACTTCCTTGATGAACTCCTCTTTGTAGGTGTAATAAATAATCAATTAACCAAAGATACAAGTTGGTATAGTATCATTCTTACCTATCTTCTCACACAAGAAACACCATAAGGGCTAGACGTTAAAAAGAAATAATAGTTTCTTCATCGAGCCAAATATTTCATGAAAATCAATAGATAACTTTATAAGGTATGTTCTGATGGCTTGGTCTAATGGTGTGTTCTCGATGCAAATCAATTACAAGTTCTCCATGACACTCATGAGGGCCCTTGTAGGGGTCATTACACTGGGAGACAAATAGCCATTAAAATCTTGCTTGCAGGATATTATTGGCCTATATTGTTCTAGGATGCTCATCATTTTGTCCAATCTTGTGAGTGCAGCCAATGCGATGGGGGAATGACTACTAGAATGGAGGATCCACAATAATGGATTCAACCCTTAGAACCCTTTGACATATGGGGAATTTATTTTATGGGGCCTATTACATTGATGTCCAATGGAAAAGCAGACATTGTTGTTGATGTTGACTATTTTACAAAATGGGTAGAGGTAGCCACTATTATGGACTAAACATCATCTATTGTTGCACAATTTGTTCAACAACAAATTGTAAATAGGTTTGGCATGCCTCGTGCACTTATTTCTAACAATGGTACAAATTTTATAGGTGTGACTTTTTGAAAGTTGATGCAATGCTTAGGAGTTAAGCATAAACTGACTACACCATATCATCCTCAAGAAAATGGTCAAGATGAAATCACCAATAGGAAGATCACAAAAATATTGACATGGACCATTAACAAATATAGGCAAGACTGGAGCACCAAACTGAATGATGCTCTTTGGGCTTTCTGCTCCATGTGGAAACTCCCTATAGGCTATTCTCCCTGTGAGTTAGTATATGGTAAACTTCCAACACTTCCTATCCAAGTTGAGCTCCGTACACTATCTATAGCATGTGACCTTAACCTTGACCTCAATCTAGCATAGAAAGAACGATTAATGAACCTTAACTTGCTAGATAAGAACCAATTAGCTATCATATCATCCAACAGATTACACAAGTCCTTCAATAAGCAACGTCATGACCCAAGGATTAGGAAAGTCAAATACCAACTAAGAGATAAGGTTTTGTATTGGAATCCCACACATGTGCCACAATGAACTAAATTTCAAACACTATGGGAAGGACCTTATATCATTCATGAAACTTTCCCTTCAAGGGCCATGATGATCTATAAACCTGAAAGCCAGGATAGGAAATTATAAGTCAACATCCAGCAAACCAAACCATTCCATGAGCCTAAAATGGCTAGTACTAACACTACCTCTATTAATGGACAACCTTACTCATTATTTCAGATCTCCTCCTTCCAACTCAATCATGGGGGAGATGGCCACTAATGCTAAACATTCTAAATCCCTCAGTTCCTTTGTACTTTTTTTCTTACACATTTTTCATATTTTCATATTTTTGTTTTACATCATCATTAACATTTTTACTATTCCTTTCTCTATTATATTTTGTTTGATCTACTCTCACTTGTCATATAACAAGTGCTCATGGTGATGGATTGTTCTATAATAGTGTGGATTGCTAATGTTTGGCTTTTACCTTTGACTTTCAATGTTGATGCTAAGATATGGATTATTTTGATAAAACAAGCAATGAGTCCATGTCACCCATTCATCCATACAACTCTATGGTTTTCTTGTGTTTTGGAAATGTAAATGTCCCTTTTTGCTAAGTAAACTTATTAATAAATTGGTGGCTTGGTATTCTTCAAACCAAGGAAAGATTTAAATGGATTGAAAAGGGTATGACTTCAAAGGGTTTTACACATTTGTGTTGGCTGTTCTCTTGGGTACTTGGATGTTTTTCATAAACTTTCCACCATTTAGCTATTGACCAATATCAAGAATTCAAATAAATCAAATAAGTCTTTGCATGGTGTGGTTCTCATGCAAAAAAAAAAAAAAAAAAACTAGTGAGAATTCAAAGCACACCCCTTAGACATAATAAAGAAACATGAGCTACAAGCACTGGTTATGGCACTGGAAAGACATGTTATCCATGCCTGAAGGTTTCCTCTAACTAAGGCCCTTTTCTCACTTCCTACTCCTTTGTTCTTTCTCTTGTTGGAATGGTGGTGGCTCTATGGATGCATTCTTGTTACTTCATGAGGATGAATTATTCAAGTATGTTGATGAGAAGTCATTGGATGTGGTTAGTCTTAAATAAATATTTGGAATGAATACTATTAAGTTACCTTAATCACATACTACAAAAGGGACTTTACACAACCTTGATTTTTGGATTCCATTCCATTCTATTCTCTCTTTCTATATTGCTTTCCATATTCCACCTCATTGCCAATTTTACGATTAGTTTATATCTTGGTTGACACATTGTTATTCTTTGGTAAACTCTTGTGGGTAAGTTCTTAACCATTATTTCCATATGTCATTCCTAGAGCCTATGGACTCTTTGCTTTATAGGTTTATCAAGGCATAAAGGGCATGAGCCTACTTTGGGGAGGACCAACTGGCATTCCTTTTTTGGTGCAATTGTTAAGGTCTTTTCCTTAAACATTTCTTGCAATCAACTATTTCTTATTTCACCCCATCAATGACATCCATTTTTATCTTTGTTTTATTAGCTTCACTGTTGTTATTTCTCTCATCTTTCTTATTCTTTAAGTTTTCCACCCTATTGCTACTAGAGGTTCACTCTTAGTCAAGAGGGTCCTATCACAAATTTTTCCATTCCATTACTTATCTCACCCCCACACCTTGGGTATTCATCAGTTATAAACCTCTAACCCAGTATCTGCCATACCCACAACCTAGCCAATGTGCTTCATATTGAGGCAAGGTATCAATTACATTATATCTTATTTATCCTTGCTAATTCATAATTGTGTTGTATGTGAAGATGGTGATCACATGAATAATGGACTGGGATAGAAGGGAGCACTCAAGATGGACTAGAGCTAGAGTGTTTATGCAAGGAACAAGCTTGATCATGTGGCCATGAGTGAACAATGGTGTGTACAATTTTGATAATGGCAGCAATGTGCCTTATTTTCTTCTCTCTCTCTCTCTCTCTCTCTCTCTCTCTATCTCTCTCTTAAAGCTATTAAATGAGGATCTAGATGTCATCTATGTACAGTGTTCACCACAATGGTTATGAACACCAATGTTGTAATATGTTTGTCGATCTGTTCATCGAGCACTTTGAGTCTATCACTTCATGTCACCATCACTTGTCACTCAGTCAATAATCCCATACCTTCCCAATATTTTGTAAGGAACTTGAGGATAGTTTTCATTCAATTGTGGGGGTATGATGATTCACAATATTGGGACCATGATATCGGATCTACGATATCAGAGCTAGCCAAGTGATATCGAACACCCGATATCAGAACCTGTCTCATTACCTATAAATAAGAGACTAGGGTGCTTGGTTTGGTAGTTAGTTTCTTAGTCCCTTATCTAAACTCTTGTAGTTTTTCCTTTCGAGAGTTAGAACTATTTCTGAGTGCCTACAGTAGGAGTCATAAAGTGAATGGATCTTTATTCGAGCATTGTGTACCTGAGCACACCTTGTGTCCAAAAATCAAGATGAACTTTGTGATAAACATTACAACATTCAAAATAGCTTATTTATTGCATGTAATGTTATTTATAGATAGTTTATGCTTTCATTATTTAATTGATATTATTTTTATAGAGTTATTAGTCTTCAACAAGTAAGCACACTCAGTACGAATACTTCGAGTATACATGGAACACTTGGTAACCCAGTAACGACTAGCATTTGGTAATCCTAATAGTGTTACACTAGTTCAAGATGTTTCCAACAAGTGGAAACAGATGCTAGTGTTAGGACTAGCTAGAGCATAGTTGATTAGTTAAATTAAATTAGTTACTTATTTCATCTCTCCACTTTAAGCACCAAGAACATAAAACATAAAAAACCATAAAAATCACATACCTTAGGTTTACTTAACCATATAATCGTGACGTACAAGTAAGCTTGGGAAGACAAGAATCACATAACCCATCCTTGTTCTATGAAGGCACACAAGCACTTAGTCCTTGGAGTTCGACCGGATCATGCATGAACACTCATATTCATATGGTTGGGCATAGGGGTACCTCACTGCTCATCAACAACTTATTGATTTTTTTAAAAAAATTTCCATTTTACATCATTTTTTGTTCTACAACATTGTTAGTACATTTGAATCTTTATTGGATATTTCACACTTTCTTCTATGTTTTACTTTATTTTATTTAAGTGTCATTTTTAAATTTTTGCTAATAAAAGTTCTTTATTGGCAATAGGACACAATGGTATTGTAGCTGCTACTAATGGTGGTTTGTACTTAATGTTTGATTTGCTACTATCTAGTTTCTATTTTTGAATTTTTGTACTGATGGCTCAATCATGGTTTCTTTTTCATGGAATAGGCAGTGAGTCCACAACATCCATCCATTCACAAACTCTATGGTTTTCATTATTATATGAGTTTGAGGTCCCTTTCATTAAATCAAATTTTAATAAATTTGTGATCTTGGTAGTTTCCAGAATTGAGAAGGATTCAAAGGTTTGAACAAGGTGTGACTTCGAGGGGACTCAATACTCTTTGTACTTTTCTACTTAAGTGCTTAAGTGTTTTTCATGGCCTTCTTACCATTCCATTCCAACCACTAAATAGGAAGTTAAATAAAGTCTTTGCATGGTGTGGTTCCCATCTAAAAAAATAAAAAACATAAAAAATAAAAAAAAAAATAAAAAATGCTAAGAATTCAAAGCTCATCCCTTAGACAAATAAATAGGGTACAAGCACTGGTTGTGGGACTAGCAAGACATGTACCTATGCCTGAAGGTCCCCTGTAACTAAGGCCATCTCTTACTTCCTACTTCTCTTTTCTTCTCTTTATGAAATGGTGGTTGTTTTTTGGAAGCACTCTTGTGTCTTGAGTGGGGGGTGGTGTGGATCAATCTTGGAGTGGTGATGCAAAGTCACTAAATGAGGTTGGTTTTGGTCTGGACTAAGGATAGATCTTCTTTAGTCATTTTAAACATGAACTCCACAAGGGACTTCTTATAACATTAGTTTATAATTCCATTCCACCTTCTCCATCATCCATTTATGCTATCCATAACTCACCTCACTATCAATGTCTAGGTTCTTGATTCCATGTCTTGAACTAAAGTATTTGAATTCGTAGGTAGAATCATTCAAGTTTTGGTCCTTAACTTTCGTTGACCATTAGTCACCTCTAGGGCCCATGGAATCCTTAGGTTGAGGTTATGCAAGGGCAGAAAAAAAAAGGGCATGTGCCTACTATTGGGAGGATCCACTTGCATATCCCTTGGTTAGGTTCGTTAAGTACCTTATCCCTAGGCATTCTCACAACTAGAATCTTTCGTACATTCATCTTCCACAACAGACCATGTGTTCCTTTACATATTTTGTTCATTAAATATGTTCTTCATCAAATTTTTCAATTTTTGAGCTTTCAAAGATCCTCATCAATGATTTTATCATATTCTTTGCTTTTCAGGGATTTCATGGATCCCAATTTTATTGAAAAATTCCTTATATTTCTGGAGATATTCAACTTTGAAAATCTTGGCTAATGGGCTCCGTATACAAGGCCTTGTCGATGGAGAAAACCTATATATGAGGCCCCATATACAAGCCCTCGTCAACATGGTAGAAAAATTCTATAAATAGGCATGACCCCACTTAGAAAAATTTACATTTTCTCACAAATGCCAAAGGAGTTTTTCAATTTTTTAGAGCCCAAAACCTTCCAAAGCCCATAACTCACATACCATTTATTCAAATCACAATGTTCTTCAACCTTGTAGCTACTAGAGGTAAGCTCTTCATTGTGGGGGCCATAAATGTACCATTTTTATAGAATTTTTTTTTTGATTTTTTCTAACTCCCACAAAGGTTTAACTGAAAAGTCAACTATTAAACACTAAATTACAAGAGTTAAACCTTTCCAACAAGCTTTGGTGATAATTATAATAAATAATTAATATAATAATAATAAAATAATCAATCTGCCATGGTCCAACCTTAGCCAAGTGTAACCAACTAACAAAAAAAGGCATTCAAAAAACTTTAACGTTACACATTACATCTACTAATCCATGGATGTGTTGTGACTGCAAATGGCACCAAAAGAAAAGCACACACAATAAGTAAGACCATCCCAACTAAGGGGAAAATAGCATAGAATGAGAAGAGGCCAAGAATAGCTCCAATAAGAAGAACCTCTCACAACCCATGCCACAGGTCCTCTTAGGAAGGAGGTAAAAGTGGAATCTATCAAATAGATTCCAGAACTAGCAAAAAAACACTCCCATCAAGATGATGCACCTGCACAACCAAAAAAACTTGAGGTGACCTTAACAAAGGCCTACCTAAATCAAATCAAAGTGAGGGAGGTTCAAAAATCGATGCTCTAAGAGTTAAAATTTGACCCTTTCCTGAAGCATGCACCAAGAGAAGTGTAGGATCAACTGAAGGCCTCTCCCATGTGGCCAATCATCACTTCCACTAGGGAGTAGTACATGGGAGAGACATTTTTGCTCTATAATAATAGGCAGCCTAGAGAAATAGTAAAGATCAAGGACATCTCAATGTCCTACTCTGCATAGGCCATTATTATAGTGCTTGGGTTTCTCAAAACAGGGATGAACCTTACTAAGATCCAAATGCAAGAAGATTCGATCATTAAGAAAGAATGGGTGTGATGGTGTTATGGTGTTGATTGCAAGGACTTTGGCGTGCTCACATCAACATAGAGGATCCATTATAAGATTGCAGCCTTCCACCTCAATCCCTTAGTGAGGCCAAGCAAAATCACTTCCTTCTCTACTCGAGCATGTGCTGTTGTAAGTGGGAGATTCCCAGTTAACCTTCCACAACTAATATATTTAGAGATGGAGAAGTGCTTTATAGAAAATGAACATGGAAGGAAGACACTCCTCTTTCCATGCCTCATCAAAAAACTCTATTGAAGGGGAAGGATAGTTTGTTATACCAATGATGACATTAGGCAAGTTCCAACAACCAACTGGGAAAAAATGATGAAGGATAAAATGCCTGAAACTACAATTGAAGAAGAGGAGCAACAACCACCACCACCACCTATCACTCAAACAACAATGCCAGACATCACTGCAACCATCAAATGGTTGCAAGAATATAGAGAATGGCTCTTAAGTGAATAAGAGTAAATAGTAGGCACAAGTGGTGGGGATCCATCTGTAGATAGACTAGCCATAAGTCACCTTAATGAGGTAGCTAAAACAATTAGTCTAATGGATGAGGTTGGACCCATTGTCTCAACCCAAAGAATGTAGCTAACCATGAGGTCAAATTTGAACACCAAAGAGGTTACAGTATCTCTCATAGAATAATAGCCACTCACAGAAATTTCTAGAAATGATGTGACCTTCTTAGTGCACTTTGAGGAGGATGAAGGGGCAGCTATTTTGGTGATGCAGCACCAAAGGTAGGAAATAGCAATAGAAGTGGCCACTAATAGGATTGCTGAAACACTCAATGCACCTATGGAATTTACAATAGACATCACTACACTCAAAGATGTGTAAACATTTGTAGAAATGATAAGTGGTAGAATAAGTGCAACATAACATGAGGGACTATTAGACCAACTAGTGGAAACTACACAATTACTTTAGGATGTCTTTGACTGTTGAACAACATCACTGCAACCTAGTCAAAGTTGATAGAGGTAAGGGGCAAAAACATCATATTGGAGGGGTAATTCAAAATAGCCAAAGAGCAAAATGAACACTTGGTTGTGAAATTTGCCATACCAAGAGCCCAAATTATTGACCCTATGTTTCTCAATCTAGCACTCACAAGAGATGAAACTATGCAACAAACTTAGTCTAGGCTCAAAGCAGTTGAAAATGTAATGGAGATGGTGGTGTTCTACAAATCCTTCGTAGAAACCACACAACACAAGATTTAGAAGGTGTTGGATTAGACCCACCAAGAGAACGTCCAACTAATTGCAAAAAATCATCGCCTACAAAATGTTGATATGCACAAGAAATAGCTAGCAAATTTCATTAATCAATAGTAGGAGTAACTAGCCATAGAAAACATTGAATCGAGGATATTGGTAGTAGAGAATAAGAATCTCTCCATGGAGGAGGTGTGCGTCCTTCACCAAAAAATTGCAATTGAAGTGGCAACTTAGAAATCTGAAGCTCTCAAGTTTGAGAAAGTCAAGGATCATTACATAGAGCATGTTGGTGTAAAAAAGGAAATAAATGGAAAACATATCCAATTGGTGAAGGAAAAGGTAAATGAAGCCCTCTAGAAACTCCAACAAAGAAGGGAAGTTTGGCAACCCATTGTTGATGGGATAGATGCCTACAACAAGGTAGAAATCTACACAAAGGAGTTGCAGATCAAGGAGATGATGGAGTATATGGAGCTTGCTAATCTCTGTTACACAAATCCAACCATGTTGACTAGTAGATGGCCACCATTAGAATTGGAGAAGTAGGTGGCTAGCTCACACTTGCTATACAAAGTCAATTTTAAGCACCACAAGGACATCAAGGACAAGATTGCGGTGGCTAATGTTGAACTTGAAGTTCTCAAGGCACATTTGATAGATCAAAGATCAACTACCAAGAACCTAGCCAGAAGGATGAATGACTATTAGGAGCTGCAAAATACAGTAAAGGCATTTGATGTTGAATGCAAATAGTTCATTGCCTAGTTTGTCCATGTAAAGGAGATGTTCCTGATCATGCCCTATCTATCGAATATCCCCATTCCAGCCCACATTAGTGAAGCCATGTGGACCATGAATGATCCTCAAAGTAAGGAGGAAAATATGAAGGCATTACTTGATACCTTTAGCCTTCCACTCGACATTGTAACCACAACTTCCTTAGCCACTGCATGTGCCTGAAGCTGGCAAAGGTCCTTTAGAGCCTTAGGAGCCACCACCATGTGAGATTGTTTGATCTTCACCACCATCTTCACATCATCAAAGTATGTGTTGTCAAAATTTTATAGAGTCATGTAATAGTGTTCAATTTTGTTTCATGAACATCACGATTTTTGTAATTTTCTAATTTGTACACTCAAGCACTTAGTTTTTTCGAGTTTATTTGTTTTATTTTGGTAAATATTTAGTAAATAATCCCATACCTTTTCAAATTTTTAAAAGAACTTGAGAATGAGTTTTCATTGAGTTGTGGGGGTCTGATGAATTGTCAATAAGTTACATTGATGGACTCCCATTAATGTGGCCTTCTCGACAGGCCCCTATCAACAGTACATGGTGTTTCCCCATCGATGGGGCCATGTCAATGTAGTGTTTGCTACATTGATAGCCCTAGAGTAAAAACTATAAATATGAGCTCCCAACCATGTTTATGGGGAGGATAATCATAGTAGTAGCCAAAGTCTTGTAGTTTTTACATTTAAAAGTTAGAGTATTTCTCCTAAGTGCTCGTAGCAAGAGTCATTGAGTGTATGGATCTTTATTCGAGCATTGTTGTACCTAAGCATGACAATGTGTATGACAATAAATATGACCTTCTTAAGAAACCCTATAGCATTATAGCTAGCTTAAATGTTTTATTTATGCATTCATTGTTTTTATTAAGTATCCAATAAATTAAGCTAAATTAGACTTAAATTAATTAAGCTAAATAGGTTAAGTACATAAGTACAACTGCTTCAAGCATGACACATATTTACTTGGTAATCCTAGTAGCATTATTGCTTGCTATTCCTAGTAGCGTAGCACTTTGTAACCTAGTAGTGGATACATGGGTTCAGGATGTGTACAAAAATTAGGACTAGATGCTTACATTAGGATTAGTTAAAGATTAGTTAGTTGGTTAAATTAAATTAGTTATTAAATTATTCTCTCTCTTTTCAAGCACCAAAATCATAAAACAAAAAATGATAAAAATTATATGGCTTGATTACTCTTAACCATACCATTATGCTTCAAAAGTATAATCAGGAAGACAATGAATAACTTGAGGGCAATGTTCACTTCCTAGAAAACTAGTGTACTAGAAACTATAAAGTCCACACAGTTCAATTGCATCACATGTGAATGCTTTGTGATTCGTATGGTTGGACATAGGGGTACCTTGCCACTCATCACATGGATAACATGTCTTTCTAGCCCCATAACCAATGCTTGTAGCTCATTATTCAATTTAAGGGATCTTCTTTGAATTCCCATGTTTGTTTTGTATTTTTTATTTTCTTTTTCATAGGAACCACACCATGCAATGACATGCTTCCTTTAATGATTAATAGTAGGAGTGATGGTATATCAGTGAAACATCATCAAATCTTAGGAATGATGTTGAGAGAAACCATATCAAATTTCCTTAAGATCGCATCCTATTCCATTCCTACTTGGTTTTTTTCTAGTTCAATTGGTTTCAACATCATTAATTACTTATTAAGTTTCAATGTGAAAGAACCCTCACTTCTAGAATACCAATATCCCATGGAACATATGGAATGGGTGGATGTTGTAATCTCACTGCTTAGTATCATCAAAATTAATAGAGTGTTAGTAGATTGCATAATCCAAATGAAATAATTGATTATTTGTTTAATTAATCATGGTAGTGATAGTATTCTAGATTAGCAAAGGTAATAATAGAACCAAAGAATTTGCAAAAAAAAAAAAAACTAGGAAAATATTAATAAAATTGAAAGTGAGAGAAAATCAAAATATATAAAATAATCAATAAAATATTTAACAAAATGGAAAACATATAAAGGACATTATAAAACAAAAGGATAAAACGTTGGATAGCCACATTAGGTTGTTAGTATGTATGCCCATCTCTCCCACAACAGAGTTAAGAGGAGGAGATCTAAAAAATAGTGTGCTTGTTCTTACTCGAAGGTGTTAGTATTGATGGTTACTCTAGGTTCTAGAAATGGCTTCACTTGTTAAATGTTGACCAATAGATGTTTCTCTAGACTTGATGGGTGCTAAATGGTCATGGAATTAGAAGGAAAAGTTACATAAATGATGTAAGGCCTTTCCCATAGCATTTGAAACTTAGTACGTTATGGTACATGCATGGGGTTCCAATATAAAACCTAATCACTAGGTTAAAATTTAACTTTTCATATTTGTGCATTATGACATTTTTTGGAATGTATCTTCTACACTTCATTCATCACCAAGGCTACTTGTCAGTTCTTGTCTAGCTCATTTAATGTCATTAAGCATTCTTTGTATGCTAGACTAAGGTTAAGGTCAAGCTCACATGCGGTTGAAAGTGTACAGAGCTCAACTTGGATAGGAAGTATCGGAAATTTTTCATAGATTAACTCATAAGGAGAGTAATCTATAGGAAGTTTCCAAGTTGATCAATAAGCCCATAGAGCATTGTTGGGTTTTGTACTCCATTTCTTCCTATATCAACCAATATTTCTTATTAGGATCTTGGTTATCTTCCTATTCATGACTTTGGCTTGATCACTAACTTGGGGGTGATAAGTGGTTGTCAATTTATATTGCACCTCCAAGAATTGCATTAATTTCTAAAAATTAGTTCCTGTAAAATGGATCCCATTGTTAGAAAAAAGTACTTTCGGCATACCAAAACTATTTACCACATTTTGCTGAACAAATCATGCTATCATGGAAGATGAATAGTTAGTGAAAATTGCAACTTTAGCTCATTTTATGTAGTAGTCAATATCTACAATGATGTACATCTTCCCATTAGAAATGGATATGATGGATTCCATGAAGTCAATGCCTCAAAGGTCAAAGAGCTCTAGTGGTTAGATCTACTATTAAGACTCTTGTATTCCTCCATCTCATTGGCAACACTCGCACATATAGGAAAAATGGTGAGTGTTCCTGAAAATTATTGGCTAAAAGTATCCTACTATGAAGACCTTCATGGTTGTTCTTTTACTCACATAATGATCCCTGTAAGAATCTTCATGAACATTCTAGAGGATTTGTAATTGACCAGTGATGGGACGCGATATCGCGTACGCGATATCGTAGTGCACCGCCAAATCTATAAATAAGAGGCATCTCTCCCTTGTTTCTCACTCTAGGCCTAGACCATAGCGAAAATCTAGCAATTTTACCTCTCCAGAGATAGAATAATTTCCATGTGCCCACAGTAGGAGCTCCAAAGTGAACAGATCTTTATTCGAGAAAATATTGTACCTGAACACAAGTTTGTGTATCGAAA